>OVAY01000082.1:0-107092 GCA_900406395.1 Kernera saxatilis
GTGAGTGACGGACGAGTGCTTGGAGCTCATCGCAAAATCGTTTAAGAATTTTAAGATTCTTGTTTTTTATTTCTAAGAATGATTCACCGATGGTCTTGCTGCTATCGCTTCCAATTGCAGGTAATTTTAATACAACAAATTAGTTTTTGTAAAAATAGTTTCATATGTCTATGTAGAAAAATAATTTGTTTTCAAAACAATATATAAGAAAATCCCGCGCGTATGCGCGGGTATTGGCCTAGTGTCTAATAATACTATCAAATTTTAATTTTTAAGACACTACACAATGCCACTTTCAATTTTTTATTTTATTTTTAACCATCAAAACTTTTTTTAATATCGATATTCAATAACACATCACCGTTCATTTCTACCGGCCAACAAGAAACATACACCTAAAATCTCCATATCGAAGAAAATCTAGAATGGATTGTTAAGTAGCAATTAATGGTTTAGAAACAACGACTTCGATCGAACCGATGTAAGTTTGCAAGTTTTAATTTTTGGTCTGTTTAGTTTCCTATAAATCAAGATCTATCCGCCCTAAACCAACATTTCAAACAAAAAACGAAGCTTCGAAATCCTAATTAACTACTCTCTCTTTTTCACAAACTTTAACATTCTCTCTCGTTCTTGTCTCTTTTATTCTCCTCACTCATTCTCTCCAACGACTACGAGGATTTCCCACCCACAAAGGCCACCAAAAATCCACCAATTTTCTTCCATTTTGAATTTTTTTTTTTTCTGTACGTCCTCTTTACACGTTTAGGGTACATCCACTCAATTTTTTTTTTTTGATAAAACATCTACTCAATCTTTTACTTAACTCTTGCTCTTTGGGATTTTTGGAGTCGTATTAGTTAAGAATTAAGATCCTGAATTAGCATTGTTATTATTTTTTTTGGTAAAAAATGCCATTTTTAATAATAAAAAAATGACAATAATTGAACTTGTGAGTTGTGAGGCTACTTTTTCAAAAGCCCACTTTTGCCAAGGCCCAATTAGAGAAGAGATAAGAATTGAACTGTTGATTTCTTGTCTAAATTAAAAGACTAAAATTTGACAAACACTACAGAAATAATCAGAAGAATCTTTTAGAAAATTTTAGAGCAAAATGATAGAACCCCAAAAGAAAAAGAAAAAGAAAAAAAGAAGCAAAGAGCAAATTAGAAGACCCACGACGTCAGGTGAAATCTAATCTTCCAAGCAGCCACGTCGAGAGTTTTGTATGACAGCAGCAGCGTCCTAAGGCTTTTACGTGTCGCTTTCTCATTGGTCTGTCTCGTTAGAAAGGACCCAACCTCGGAGAAAATATAAATCTGAGTACTGAGCGTGCTGAAATTACAATATTAGCCCCTTAAGTTCTCGAAAATATCATATCGAAGCCGAGAAAGAGTAAGAACGAGCGATTGTACATCTCCCTTGTCACTTTGCCTTCTCTTTTTTTTTTTTCTCCGCTCTTTGATTTTTCTCTGTTCGTCGGTCTCTCGATCCCACCGTCAATCCTTCTCCGGCCAATGACTATGATGACCCCGCCTCCGGTTGATGTAATCTCCGATTCATCATTTTCTGCGTCTGTGGTTAATTTCATGTTTCTTTCCTTCGTGGCTCGTTTTGTAATCGCCCCTGAATCTGCTTTTGATTGTTTGTTTAGCTGATCCCTTAGGTTTTTTTTTTCGATTTGATTTGAATTTGAAACGGTTGAATCATCGTGGAGGTGCTACGATTTTTGTTTTTGGTGTGTTAGTTTAGTGCTTGTGGTTTCTATTAGTTTTTTTTTGGTTCTGATCATCGTAGGTCGAGATTAGGGTTTTTTTTGTTGGGTCAGAAGTCTTATTTGTTCTTCGTGGTTGTCTGTTCATGTTTCGCAGCAGCAAGAGGATGAGGAGATGCTCGTGCCGCATTCAGATTTGGTCGACGGCCCTACTCAGCCCATGGAAGGTAAGACTTTTTTGTTTGATTAAATTTGATCCGCTGCTTAAATTTCTCGTATCCTTGTGGCTCTGATTGGACGGAATGGATGAGTTAGAGCTTGTGTAGTGCTAGAGGGCCGGATTAATGGTTTACAGCTTTACAGTGGTTAGGGTTTTGTCATTTTTCCTGTTGTTAGATACCACTAACTGTTGATGCATTTGTAGTTTCCCAACCTGAGACTGCTGCGAGTACTGTGGAGAACCAGCCAGTTGAGGATCCTCCCACTCTGAAATTCACGTGGACTATCCCAAATTTCTCTAGGCAAAACACCAGGAAGCATTACTCTGATGTATTTGTCGTTGGAGGTTACAAATGGTAATAGAATATACCTAGTTGTAGTGTACGTTCTTGTTGCCATTGTTTGTGAAAATATGCATTTTGATTGGTGACGCCATTTGGATTTGCTTGTGCAGGCGTATATTAATTTTCCCGAAAGGGAACAATGTTGACCATTTGTCCATGTACTTGGATGTTTCTGATGCTGCGAGTTTGCCGTACGGTTGGAGTAGATATGCTCAGTTCAGTCTGGCTGTAGTCAATCAAATCCACAGCAGATATACCATTAGAAAGGGTACTTGTAATTTATTAGTGATGTATATATAAACCCTGGATTCTGAGTGCATGCAAGCGCATATAATGCATATGCACATGATAATTATGATTAGCAAAAGTTTGAATGCTGGGCTGGAAGAAGGGAATCATGCTACTTCTGTCTTAAAGCTGTACACCCTTTTCTAGTTCTCTATCAGAGTGACATACGGTTTCTGGCGAACTTGGTATTGTGATAATGTAGCTGTAAAAAAACTTTGGTGATACAATTTTTACTGACATTATGATTCCTATTTGCGGTGCAGAGACGCAACATCAATTCAATGCAAGAGAAAGCGATTGGGGATTTACATCATTCATGCCTCTCAGCGAACTCTATGATCCTAGTAGAGGATATTTAGTGAATGATACTGTTTTGGTTGAAGCTGAAGTTGCTGTACGTAAGGTTCTTGATTACTGGTCATATGACTCTAAAAAAGAGACCGGTTTTGTTGGACTCAAGAACCAAGGTGCAACTTGTTACATGAATTCTCTTCTACAGACGCTATACCACATACCTTACTTCAGAAAGGTTAGATATATATATATATATATTTTTTTTTTTTTGTTTCCATCTGTTTGTTAAATCCTACGGGTTCTCTGAATTCTAAACCAAGACAACTGAATTTTGCATGTTGCTTGTAGGCTGTATACCACATGCCGACAACTGAGAACGATGCACCCACAGCAAGTATACCTTTGGCTCTCCAAAGTTTGTTTTACAAGCTCCAATATAACGACACTAGTGTTGCGACAAAGGAGCTGACAAAGTCGTTTGGTTGGGATACATATGATTCTTTCATGCAACATGATGTCCAAGAACTCAACCGAGTTCTCTGCGAAAAACTTGAGGATAAAATGAAGGTAATTTGTCTTTTGCTGTTAGGCCATGATTTCCTTTTCAGTTGGTGTTTCGTCTTTTGAGTTTTTTTTCTTTTCTCTACAGGGAACTGTTGTGGAGGGAACAATACAACAGCTATTTGAGGGTCACCACATGAATTATATTGAGTGCATAAATGTAGATTACAAATCTACACGGAAAGAATCATTTTATGGTAACAGTATTATACAATTGCACTCTGTTGTCTTATTTTATCACACCACCCTTTTAGACAATATGTCATGTTCTTATCTTATGGCAGACCTTCAGCTGGATGTTAAAGGCTGCAAGGATGTTTATGCTTCTTTTGACAAGTATGTTGAAGTTGAACGCCTTGAAGGAGACAACAAATATCATGCAGAAGGACATGGTTTACAGGTTGGTTGTCCTCACTCTTTCTATTCCATTTTACTTTCTGGGGATGGTCGATTCCTTCACAACGGGCCTATTTGGGTACCTAGCAACTCTCTTCTTGCCTTAATATTCCGCTTTTCAATATGTGTGGATAGTTCATAACGCGAGAGTCTTACGGAACAACCTAAACTAGGAGATCTTGTGAAACTTTTTTAACTAGTATCGTCTTCTAAGCCAAGTTAATCACCAAGACCTAACTGTTAGTAGTACAAATGTAGTCCCCTTATGTAGTCTTATTCTGGAGGAACCCCATGTCTATTGTTTCAGGATGCAAAAAAAGGTGTTCTTTTCATCGACTTTCCACCTGTTCTTCAGCTCCAGCTCAAGAGATTTGAATATGACTTTATGAGGGACACCATGGTGAAGGTTAGTATTTGAAGTCGCATGTGTCTAGGAAGTGAACATGTGGTTGTGACCACGAGTTATACTTTCTTGTTTGGTGGTGTCCTGATTTGTGAATGCTGATGTAGCTTTTATTGATAGATAAATGATCGGTATGAATTTCCTCTTCAACTGGACCTTGATAGAGAGAATGGAAAGTATTTATCCCCTGATGCTGACAGGAGTGTCCGCAACCTTTACACACTGCACAGGTAATTAATTAATTATTATATTTTTCGATTAGATTCCACAGGTGCTTGCATTCACAGATTAGATTCTCTGTAAATGCAATCGTTGATTATATAATGGTATGTCGTCTTACGATTTAGTTTTTATTTGATTATCTTCTTGGTCATCTCGAGGAATCTGCTTTATGTAGCTTATATTTACCCTGTACATGCACAGTTAATTAGCATTTTATGAGAGTAAAAGATACAAGAAAAAGATTTTATTTAATCTGGTTGCTGCTACATTTTCCTGCTTGACCTGTTAGCTCTTATTTGTCTGCAGTGTCTTAGTTCATAGTGGAGGAGTACATGGTGGGCACTATTACGCTTTTATAAGGCCTACGCTCTCAGATCAGTGGTATGCATCTTTCTATTATCGAAATAATATCCATGGTTTTTTATATTCGAAAAAGTTTCATACATTGGGAGCTACAAAGTAGTTGAATCTGATTAGTAATTTAGTAATCTTACGCTGCTGGTATGTACAAGGTCACACTTTTGAGCCATTTGTTCAAATCATGTTTTATGATACTTGATATGTAGTTGACTTCTGTTTTTCTGTTCACTGGTATATTTCTTGGTTACCTGCTCCTAGGCTGTCACTTGAAAGATATATTTGTTTGATTTGAAAAATTGGTTGAATAAGCTAAATATCTGGTTTAATATAGAAACTTGATTGTTATACTTTGAGCTTCTTCTTATTTTGCTTTCCCGCTTTAAACTTGAGAGTATTGCTTTTTAACAAATGTTGGTTTAGTACATGAAGAAATCTGTTCTTATGATTATCAAGTCATTAACTTGAAGACTGGAACTGCCTATGATGTATTGATGTTCTTGCATGTCACATGGTGCAAGACTAGCGTCACACATCTCTTCTTCCCTCTAGGTGTCTAAATAACATGTGCTATTGCTAGCTTTATGTCTTGATATTATTTTCACGCTTAAAGTTTATTAAAAAAAATTAGTTATATTCCCTTATTTTCTCCATTATCAAATTCAGGTGAATAATTTCTAGTTCCTTTTTTTTTTTTTTTTTTTTTTTTTTTTTTTTTTTNTTTTTTTTTTTCTGATGCTGATTTCAGATGCTATTCTGAACATATTTTGTCTGTGCATTTCTCTTTAAGACTTTTTTTCTCATAAACTAATTCAACTTCTACTTTTCAGGTATAAATTTGATGATGAACGGGTAACCAAGGAAGATTTGAAAAGGGCATTGGAGGAGCAATATGGTGGTGAAGAAGAGGTTTGCTTTTTCTTGCTACATTTTTTCTTTTGTTTTGCACCCCAAGCCTAATTCCTCTTGCCTGACATTTTCTTTGATGTCTTTTCAGCTACCACAGACTAATCCTGGTTTCAATAACCCTCCTTTCAAATTCACAAAGTACTCAAATGCGTACATGCTTGTATATATCCGGGAGAGTGACAAAGATAAAATAATCTGCAACGTTGATGAGAAAGACATTGCAGAACATTTAAGGGTAAAATATTTCAGGCATTTTCCCAGTAGTTATGTGCGTCTTGGTTTTACCTGATTAGTTCATTACATTTTGACAGGTGAGGCTGAAGAAAGAACAAGAAGAAAAGGAAGATAAAAGAAGATACAAGGCACAAGCTCACCTATTTACGATTATTAAGGTTTGTTTTTCCTATTTAATTGGGTCTGATAATATGTTTTTAGCTGTTTTAGAGTGTATTTTGACACTGTTGTTACTAATAAAATCTTTGTTAACATGAAAGGTTGCAAGAGATCAAGACATTAAGGAACAAATTGGGAAGGATATATATTTTGATCTTGTTGATCATGACAAAGTTCGTAGTTTCCGGATCCAGAAACAGACACCATTTCAACAATTTAAGGTACTTGCCTGAGTAGCTTTTATTTTGGTTTTCCAAAAAGGCAAGAAACTACAATTGAAGAAATGGGCTATGTGAAAACGGCCTTTCTGGTAACTTGATTCTACCTTGGAGACGAAGAACAATTGATCTGGATTTCATGAGAATTTTCAAATTGCTGCTAACTAAAAAGATCTTTATGTACTTGTAACTTAAACTTTTGCAATCTTTGACCTTCAATCTTATGCTGATATAGGAGGAGGTGGCCAAAGAATTTGGTGTACCCGTTCAGTTACAGAGGTTCTGGATTTGGGCAAAGCGACAAAACCATACCTATCGTCCCAATCGCCCCCTTACACCTCAGGAGGAATTACAACCGGTAGTTTTATCCTTCTCAATGCTATTCATGCATGTAGTTTTTTTTGGACATATGAGTTTATAGCGAAGTAATACTCCTAAATATTATCGAATCTGACCATCTGCCACCTTTTTATTTCCTGTGTTATAACCTTTACATCGAATTATCTGATCTTCACTCCGATTTCAAGTGTTTCTAATCCTCTTGTTCGGAGCCTGTTATTCCGTTAGTATTTCAGAATTTCCTAGCAAAGGATTCTATGTTTGTTTTGAAAAGAATTTGCCTTGTTGTATGCGGGAAACTCTCTTTTTATAACGTACGAATTATGTAAGAGTCCCTTGCTAATAATTTTATGTCATAATGTACGAATGTGTTTATTTTGGAAAATTGTAGGTTGGACAAATACGAGAAGCATCTAACAAGGCGAACACTGCAGAACTAAAGCTGTTTCTGGAGGTAGAGCTGCTGGTAAGAACACCTGGTCGCAAAGTTTAATCGTTGAAGCCTTTATAACTGAAAGTAAAACAGAATCTAATTGATCAACAGGGAAGATGAACTAAAATTTTCGTACTAATTCTTGAATAATTCAGGATGAATGTCCTATTCCTCCTCCTGAAAAATCAAAAGAAGATATTCTTCTTTTCTTTAAGCTTTATGACCCCGAGAAGCCAGAATTAAGGTAATATTGTTTTTCACCTTTTCTCTATTCGCTCTGAATTTTAATATAAAGTGATATACCACAACTTAAGTAACAATAATTCGACAAGAATGAGGTCTTTCTTCCCTTTTCTCTGTGATCGGAAAAGTTCTAACCGTTTTGTCTTCTTATGTTTTTTTATTTTATTTGTTTTTACCCACTCACTATACCTCATTTTCTTTTGTAATAATTTGTTTTCTTGTGTTACCAGGTATGTTGGCAGACTGATGGTGAAAAGTTCCAGTAAGCCTATGGATATAACTGGAAAACTGAATGAAATGGCCGGCTTTGCTCCTGATGAAGAAATAGAACTTTTTGAGGTCTGCTGCTGTTGGTGCATCTTAACCTTTTTATCATGCTTGTGGTTATTTATTATGTTATTTAACGGTTTCCGGTGCTTATTTACAGGAAATCAAGTTTGAACCTTGTGTTATGTGCGAACACCTGGATAAGAAAACTTCATTCAGAATGTGTCAAGTAATGTTTCACTCGTATCTACTGGAATCTTTCAGTCTCGTGTCTCTTTTGTGACATTGGGTTTCTTGCTTTCAGATTGAAGATGGAGATATCATTTGCTTTCAGAAACCTCTTGTTAACAAGGAGATTGAATGCCGCTACCCAGCTGTGCCTTCGTTTCTTGAATATGTCCAGAATCGACAGGTATAATACGACTAAGCACTAGTTTCCAAAGTCAAGCTTGGTATAGGCTAAGTATAGCTCTAAAATGATTAGCTTTCTTTCAAATGGCAAATAAGTGCCTAATGGTTTACGCTGGTCTGGCAGCAGCTCTACAATTCACTTGTCATATTTTGTAACCTAAGTTCCTAATATTTTAATCGAATCAGAGCAAAACGTATGCTGTTACGATTAACTTCTGAGGTTTGTGATTTGTAGCTGGTCCGGTTTCGTGCTCTGGAAAAACCTAAAGAAGATGAATTTGTTCTGGAGTTGTAAGTACCTCTGTGGACGAACTTGTTTCAGCTGATTTCGGTGAGGAAATCATAATTTTTTTTTGTTTCTTAGGTCAAAGTTGCACACTTATGACGATGTCGTGGAAAGAGTGGCTCATCAGCTTGGTCTTGACGATCCATCCAAACTTAGGCTTACATCTCACAATTGCTACTCCCAGCAACCCAAGCCTCAGCCTATCAAATACCGTGGAGTAGACCATTTGTCAGATATGTTAGTTCACTACAATCAGGTATTGCCGTGAACGTGAAGTTCAGTGAACTTGATTAATTCTTCTTACTATAGAATGCATGCTTGCTTATTGGATTGTTCTTTTTTTTCAGACGTCTGACATTTTGTATTATGAAGTTCTGGACATTCCTCTTCCAGAATTGCAAGGTCTTAAAACCTTAAAAGTTGCTTTCCACCATGCCACAAAGGAAGAAGTATGTGTAGTTCATTTGTGATTCATAGTCTTTTTTTGTATATTGGATTAATTTTTCAAGGCTTTTAACCATCACTGAACAGGTGGTAATCCACAATATCAGACTACCTAAACAAAGCACAGTTGGAGATGTTATTAATGAACTTAAAACAAAGGTGGGTCGATTCAGTTGCAATTTCTCTGTAAAATGGTTGGTTTAGTTTCTGAAGTAGGTGTTTTCTTCCTTTTAATTAATCTCTGGGTTGTTGATCTCTCGCTTGTCTATATATTACTGAGAGGACTACTCTAAATTGACAATCCACTGAAATTGAAGGCATCCAGATTATTGGGTGCATCTATTGCTGACTTCCATGTTTGTCGCTGAGGAATTCTCGTTTTCTGGGCTTTGGATTTTAATGGATTTGTCCATACGATTGCACATTCGATGTTATGCAAGTTAATCTAAGGTCTATGCCTGATACAGGTGGAGCTTTCGCATCCAGATGCAGAACTGAGATTACTTGAGGTATTTTACCACAAGATCTACAAGGTAACAAGCGACTTCTTATCTTTTACATAGTAGTCAATGTTTCATGATTCTAAGATGATGGCTTCTCGACTAGCATATCTCCTGATGTAATTCTTGCACCATGTGAAGTATAATGAACATTAATCCAAGGTGCGGGTATGCCTTGCAGATTTTCCCATCAACTGAAAGAATTGAGAATATAAATGACCAGTACTGGACTTTACGAGCTGAAGAGGTATATTTTACCTTACCTTAGTTCTATCATCCAAGCATTTTGGTATTTTCGAAGTCTTAGTAGTCTCGCTGTTCATTAATGATTTCTGATTTTCTTAACCTACTTGTAGTTTTGTTTCCCTGTGATCTCGGAATGCGTTTTGGTTTTTAACGTCAGATAGTAAACTAAAGAAATGTGATAGTTATTCCATGGATGAGTTATATTCTTAGCGGACTAGAACAGAATGCTTGAAGTGAACATTATTTGTGTCTGGGGATCAAAGACACAATTTGATATGTCTTCAAGAACATAAAGTAGCCAATTGTTTGAATATCAAATGCAAGTTGTCCCTGGTTATTAATCCATCCTTCAGATCTGCTGACTTATGTTTTTTGGAAATCCAAGATTCCAGAAGAAGAGAAGAATATTGGTCCAAACGATCGCTTAATTCTTGTGTACCACTTTGCTAAGGAGACTGGACAAAATCAGGTGATGATCAGTTATCAGGCTTTTGTTATTTGACTGTTATATGAGTTATAGCGTCTACAAGTGGGGGCGCGTTGCAAAGTGTCTTATCAGTATCATGATTGTTTGTTCCTCAGCAAGTGCAAAACTTTGGGGAGCCCTTCTTCTTGGTAATCCATGAAGGTGAAACTCTTGAAGAAATCAAGAACCGTATCCAAAAGAAGCTTCATGTATCCGATGAGGACTTTGCCAAGGTATTCACGACTCATTAATGATCAAAGCTAAATAAAGAATCGAAGGTGTTAATAGGGATATATCTGTACTTTTTTTATCGGAACTGGTACAATTGTTATATATTCATTCATTATTTATGATGTAGTGGAAGTTTGCGTTTATGTCAATGGGGCGTCCGGAGTACTTGCAGGACTCAGATGTTGTTTATAATCGCTTTCAGGTGTTTCCCTTACTTCTTCTCTTGTAATTTTTATAGAAAAGCTCTGTGCTAATATCTGAGATGTAATCTTTTTTACTTGGGATTGAAAATGGTAAACAGAGAAGAGATGTATATGGTGCTTTTGAGCAGTACCTGGGGTTGGAGCATGCTGATACTAGTCCTAAGAGGGCTTATGCTGCAAACCAGGTAACATTTTCTTGACAATTAGACTCTTTTGCGCTAACGAGGTGTAACCAAAGTCTCTCTTTTGTTAATTATGTTTGCCTTGTCCTTGTAGAACCGACACACTTACGAGAAGCCGGTGAAAATATACAATTAGCCGAAAAACAAAAACAAAAAAATCACAATAGTCATCAAGACATTGTGGCAGCAACGCCTGGACCAAAGGCATCGAATAAGAATGGAAAGAGCGAGTGTGAGGTGTGATGACCGACCGTAGGATGTTGTAGAGAATTTCGTCTGATGATAGGGTTTTGGGGTTGCGCATTGATAGTGTGTTTTTTTTTTCTTTCTTTCTTTCGTGCTTTAATACTTTGTGTTCATATATGGAGTGTGCGAGACTATTGGCACATGCAAATTTTTATTTTCGAAAAAAAATGGAAGCCCGTCGCTTGGATTCGGGAGCGCGCGGTTGGCTTTCAGAGTTTATAGAATACCGAAACACATTTGTAATTTTAGAGATTTGGGGTTTAAGAAGATTTTTGACTGGCGATTGTATGTATAGCTTTTTGCATTCCCAATTATTATTGTTTGCTTTTTATCGAAATCAGATGGTTAGATTTCCAGTTCCACCATATCTCCAACGGTTCGATTTTGCTGGTCGGTGGTAGTGGGTTCCACATCTGGGGATACAAATAAGGAAAGGATTTGTAACGTTTCGAAGACATATGAAAGAAAGTCTCATTCCTTTTTCTGGTGTGGATTTTGTTCAAAGAGACGACTATTATACTCAAGGTTTTCCAAAAGACAGGGATCTCATAAAACATCAAACTCTATATGGATCACTCTCAGCTCTATGCAACTCTATAGGATACAACGCCGTCCGTTGTCTCAACCACAAGTCTCTTCATCCGTGTCAGTAGCACCGTGTACGCTTTCTCCTTATGGCCTGCAATACTACCATCATCATTCTCTATGCAACCTGTTCTTTGTTTGTGAATCTCAACATATATATAATACTACACACATCCTAGTTCTACATCTAGAATCTGAAAAATACTGACTTGAGATGATCAACCTAGTGATGCTACAAGCGGAAATGTAACGAGGAAGATATGAACGTACCAAGCCCTAGAGTCGGAATCTCATCTGCGCGGAAGTAGTACGACCCGTTTGTTTGTCTCTTGCCACCGAGGGCCGAGTTGAATTTCTGCACGGCGCTGAGTAGATCCTGGAAACATAAGCAGGCATTAGACATATTTAGGGAAATAGTAAGGGAACGTATAAGCATTTAATTTACCATAACTAAACAAAACACATCAATCTTTTGGGCATAGAGGTTATGAAGAATTCTTGTTTTTCTTTTAAGAAAGATGGAAAATCTGTGAGACTAAAACATGAATTATGGATTTACTTGAGCAGGCAAATGGTACTTTGCATGGCAACAAAAGAGAAGTGGATATAACATTATAAGCCTTTAGAGTGGGTATTAGTTCCATTGCATTAAACAAATCCTCACAATTGCCCAACACTTCTGGTTATCTCATTGCACCAGAAGCATATTTCAATATTTCATAAATAGAAAACATTAGGATGTCATTTTGGCAGAATTAACAATTATGAACAAAAACCCATTCACTGATGGAGCACTACGTCTACAGAATAACTGAATCAGTCCTACTGAAAGTATCAGACTATCAGCTATTCTTCCTCATATATAAAGAACCAGAAGGATTTCCACAGTTTTTCAATTTTGCACAGGCAACGAATTTGATGACAGGGAATTATCCAAAATCAGAAATAACGAAAGTTGGCTTATTTATTAAAAGTTGGAACTATGGGAACGATGGATTTTTCTTCGCTCTCCAATTCGTTAGGGATTTGTTGGTTCAATTCTTAATATGCTGCTACGACGCGTTCTTAAATGTTAGCGAAGAAGAAAAACATTTGATATAATGCGAGAATTTGGATAATCTTCATACCTCCCACGATGCTAGAGCCTTCATGTAAGAGGGAAGACTTTCATACTCTTCTTTTATCAATATTATTGCAGTTGCAGGCCCTGAAGTTTTATCCATCCCTAGTGTCGCATCATCATCTTCTGCATGCAACAAAGTCTAACATCATGTACCGGAGACTAAGGAAATTCACCGACAATCATATCACACTAGTATAGGCTTAGAAATAACCATTAGAAAGCTGTGACGCCTTTGTAGAAAGTAGAGCACTTGTGTCAAATGGTTTGCCCCTATATCATAGAAAAACTTGCTGATGTACGACTAAGAGGAAGCATATAAAGATTTATTATTTCGATGGCATCAAACCTACTTCACTGATTCTTCGAAACATGTGTCAGGATCCTTCACATTATCATTAACTGGCACCAGTCGGAAAGGTAAGAAACAATGAATCAGATAAGGAAGACCACGTCGTACATCCTTAGCAAATTACAGCAAATCATAGTACTGACTCACCTTCTAAAGCTAAAGTTGCAAGACAAGCATCTGAAAGCCCAAGGTTCTTCAAATTTAGTGAATCATCCAGACTATGAAACATTAAGGTAAATTAAACCAGCACAACATTCCTTGTTTCACATTTCGATTTGATCAAGAGGAAAAAAGCAAACAGTAAACTGTATTAAATCCATGCTTTAAAGCTGTTTTTTTTTTGTCTGGTTGATAATGTTAATCTACTCAAGATTTAGATGAAGCAAAATAATCGGAACCGATAATAAGCAACAGCCAGAGAATCCTAATTTCTCACTAAGGTTCAAAAAGGATACAGATCGTCCTCGTCTAATCCTTTAAAGATTGAACGTTGCAATGAATGAGGCTCCAAATCATCATCCGAATGCTTTGAATCCTCATGCCCAAATGCTCCAAAGTCAGACTCCTCATCTCTACCTTCATCAATCTCAATTTCTAGGTCCAAAAACATAAATTCTGAGAGAAGCTTCGAAGTCACTACATTCCATTTCTAAATCTACGAGCAAATGCAAATCTCAGCTTCAAACCGAAGAAGGAAAGGAAAAGAAAAGAGATAGGAAGTAAAGAGTACCAGGAACATAGCCAAAGTCAGTGAGACGGTCCTGGAGATGCAGAAGATCCTCTTGGTTATTTTTGTAGATCTGATTACAGTGACCCAAGAGCTCCTCGAAGGAGACAGTGCCGAAAGACATGGAATCAAGGAAATTTAGCTCGGAACCTGCGGTGGAGAGTCGACGATTCAGGCTCTTGATGAAAGTGGATGAAGCCGAATCTGCCAAATTGAGAGAAAAAACAAAAAAAAGTTGATGAATTTAGGATTTATGACGAAATCGGAGGAAAGGGGGAAAAGAAAAGAGGAACAGACCGAGAGGGATAGGGCGGCGCAGGAGAGAGTGATTGAAAGCATCGCAGCTGCTTTGAAGATGATTGCAGAATCCTCCCAAGCTCTTGCTCAAGCTCTTGAGCTCTTCTTCCATCTCTCAAACTTTTCGTCAGTATCGTCTCTCTCATCTCTTTCAACTTTTATCGTGATTTTTGTTTTCGGCGGGAATTAGATTTTGAGGAATTAAAATCCCTTTTTTAAAGTTTTACCTTTTACATTTCAGTTTGGTGGAAACTAGAAAAAGATTTGAGTTTGACTGGGTTTAAGAATCTATCTACGCATGTGTTGCTCTTTTTTTTTTTTTGTGTGCACACGAATTTCTATGGATAGTGACGAAGATCTATGAAGAGGTTAACAATAAATAAACTTTTTCAATTTGCTGAGTAGTTTTTTTCAGTCCCAATCTCCTCCGCCGTGAAATCAACTATCCATGGCCTTCTCTTCATGGTTCGCTCGCTCTCGTCTTTCCTCTAAAACTGTTTTCGCCGTTCTCCGCTCTTCTCGTCAGCTCCACTCGACGCCCAAGGTAACTGGCGAATTGGCCGTAGTTTCTCCGGAGAAGGGTCGCCGGAGGCTCCCAAATTGGTGGTCGAGCTCTCTTCTCCCGCTGGTGATAGGCGCTTCCGCCACCTCTTTCGCGTTCCTGAACCAATCGCATCCTTCTATCAGCGAATCATCGGCTTTGGATTCCAGGTTTGTGAATTTTTTTTCTTCTTAATTTGAAGTCTCGAGAATTGTTTGATTTTGCTCGTTTCCATTTCCCTGCAGAGATATAAAAATTGGCGGAAAAGATAGCACTGAACATGTGGTTAAAGGGGAATACAAGGAGGTTCCTAAGGAGCTTATTATTGAATTGAAAACAATCCTCGAGGTGCTGCAAATTTGGACTGTAATTTCGTCATTTTTTATCTGGAGCAGTGTTTTTCTGTGTCTGAATTTAGCTGCCTATCCATTTCCTTCTGTTTAAGGATAACTTGACAACGGACTACGATGAGAGGCACTTCCATGGAAAGCCCCAGAACAGTTTTCACAAGGCAGTAAACATTCCTGATGTTGTTGTTTTCCCGAGGTGAGCCTACTCATTGGTGCAATCGTTTTGCCATCTAGATTGAAATCAGTTGTTGAGAATGGTTCTGGTTGTAATACTGTGACTACGGAGTGCAATATGTTTGTTTCTGTTAATCTTTTGACTTAATCATTGAAATTATAGAACAAAAGAAATGAATGGATTGTCATCCTCTTAAATATCTTTTAGGTCTGAAGAAGAAGTCTCCAAGATTCTTAAATCCTGCAATGAATATAAGGTTTGTAAATTTGACTTGTAGATAATTCACTGCTCACTCTTTTTAATTCTAGTCTAGGCCAACATGCTATATGACATGGGATATATGGCTTCCTGGTGGATTGATTTTTCCAACTTTTATCTACCCTTTGGTTAGGTGCCTATTGTACCATATGGTGGTGCAACATCGATTGAGGGTCACACCCTGGCTCCAAAAGGAGGTGTATGCATTGACATGTCATTAATGAAGGTATTCCAATCTTTTGTGTCTGACATCAGTGTCCTTTATTTACAATTGAAATCATGTCCGTTTTGTGTCATGCAGTAAACAGAATGTGGTGTTTTCATTCCAAGAATTAGAATTTAGATTCACAAAGTCTTAAGTTTGAACCTGCTTATGTTTGTAAAGGAAGCTAATTAAAAAAGATGTACCTCGTTTACTTTGGCATGACGTGACTTTATCATTTTCCCTGCTGACATGACGTGACTTTATCATTTTATACATATGTTACTGAAATTATGCCACTCATGCTCGTTTAAATCTTCTTTCAAACTGTAGAGGGTGAAAGCATTACATGTGGAGGATATGGACGTTGTAGTTGAGCCTGGAATTGGTTGGCTAGAGCTTAATGAACATTTAGAACAATACGGTCTATTCTTTCCTCTTGATCCAGGTTAGACAACATTCAGATAGTACCGTATCTGTCTTTAGCGTTGTGCTCAATTGACTGTTGAAATAGTACAAACTTCAGTTTCCACTTTTCTTGGTTCCGTTCAACAATTTGATATATGGTGCAGGACCCGGTGCAACCATAGGAGGCATGTGTGCTACACGTTGCTCTGGCTCTTTAGCTGTAAGGTAGTTTTCTGCGACATTACTATTCACTTGATTGCTCGTCCATCTTTCTGATAATTGTGGGGGTGCTTTAATCCGGTTGGCTTTGATAATTCTGCTACTAGCTTGTAGGTATGGAACTATGCGTGACAATGTTATAAGCCTCAAGGTTTGTTGTTTCTTCCACTGATTCATGCCTTATCATACATTTCTATTTTATTAATTCTATGCTCATCTCAGGTGGTTATTCCTAATGGAGATGTTGTGAAGACAGCTTCACGTGCTAGAAAGAGTGCTGCAGGGTTTGTCTTCAATTATTTGCTTGATTCTTTTTTTTTTTTTTTTTTTCCCGGAAATGACAAACAATAAATAAAAATTGATTAGTATGCTTCCAGTCGTTTGATTTTTACTTATCATGTCACCAGCTAGAACTATAAGAAAATAGTTAAGATCGACTGGCTTATGTGATGTTCTTTGCTAATTGCAAGTTTGAAACAAAATATTTCTTATTTAACATTTTTGAAGAACATTTTCTGAACTGGTTTTTTTATCCGTTGTCAAAAAACGTTGAAAGCTCAGTTCATTTGGCTGAAACAGTGAAAAATATATTTCTCCCAAATATTGGGATGACTGACAATATTTTGCATCCCTAAACATTTGTTCTTTCTAATCTTCACCTTTTTTTTCTAATGGCATATTATTTTGGTGTTGTTTCCCGTGGCCAAATCCCCCTTCACTTGCAGAATGCTTATTATTCTCGTATCCTATATGTGTTAAACTTTATTTCGTTCAGTTTTTTGTGCCATGTAATGATTTTTCATCAAACATGCTAGTTCTAGCCTGAGTTAATGGTTGATACTTATCGAGATGGTGACTCAGGTACGATTTGACCCGCTTGATTATTGGGAGCGAGGGGACTTTGGGAGTCATAACTGAGGTTACTCTTCGGCTTCAGAAAATCCCAGAGCATTCAGTGGTATATTGACTTCTTCCTTTATTGTAGGTTTCCCTCCTTTGCTATGTGATTTAGTTCTTCCTTGAAGGTCGAAACTGAGTTCAAATTTTTGCAAAAAGATTCGTCTTTAGTTAATTTCATCCTTTGCCAGTCAAGTCCAATCAAATACCAATGCACTGGCTTAACGTGTTTCTTTGCTTAGTATTTATTTCTCAATTCTCAAAACAAAATCTGAAGTATCTCGAAGAATAGTCAAAGTCGTTTGCCTTGTGGACCCTTGTTTTGCTTTTGTTTTGAAAGGCTTCCCTACTTTAGTATGGGCTTAGGATGATTCTTGTGTATGGATCTTACATCATTTGAACATTCAAAAGCGTAAAATAGCTTTACAATTTTCCATCATGACTTGTCCGACAGAACACCTTTTCGCAATGGTTGGCAAGTTTCCTTATGATTCGGTGTCAAGACAGATTTATGATATATTTTCAGGTGGCAGTGTGCAATTTTCCGACAGTTAAGGATGCTGCAGACGTGGCCACTGCCACTATGATGTCTGGAATACAGGTTAGACCTCTGCTTCTGAATGATATGATTTAAAGTTTTATTAGACTCTTCTCAGCTGTACCTTTATCCCCATCAGATGTCAAGAGTGGAGCTCCTTGACGAGGTTCAAATCAGGGCTCTTAATATGGCAAACGGGAAAAGCTTGAATGAAGTTCCAACTCTGATGTTCGAATTTATAGGGACAGGTGATGCTCAATCATAGTTCTTGTACTTTCCAAGTGGTTTTTCAAGCTATCTAAGATTATACATCTCTTGTAGCAATTTTACTCTTTTTTAGGTATTAAAGAAAGCATATCACTCTCCTCTGTCTTCAATTTTATCTGATCGCAGGATTCTCATGCTCAATCTTGCCACTAGACACATAAAGAGGGAATTATTGTCTTCTAACTCTCCTGATCATTTTCATTTTTATTAACTCTCCTTTTCTCTCTTTTTAGAGGCATATGCACGTGAGCAGACTCGAATTGTTCAGCAGATTGCTTCTAAACACAATGGATCAGACTTTGTGTTTGCAGAAGAACCTGAAGCAAAAAAGGAACTCTGGAAGGTAGTTCTCAGTCCCAATCCCAACCCTTTCCCCATTCAATCTTCCCGCATAAAATTAAAATGAGAAGCAGAAAAGAAGCCAAAATATGTACTTGGTCTTATTGTAATGTGTTCTTGCTCTGTAGACTCTTGCCAGTGTTTATGTTTTTGTGATATCGTTCTATTTTGATATTTTGGCTATCCTGGTCATGATACCAAATGTGTAGATACATTTTTCTAGGTATTTTCTTTGTAGAAAATGAGGCTATGCGCAAGAAAATACTCTACATTTGTGACTCTTTTGTTTGCTTTTAATAAGATTAAGTTACCAAAGGCTCTACTTTCTCCGACTCTTTATGCAGATAAGAAAGGAGGCACTGTGGGCTTGCTATGCGATGGCCCCAGGTCATGAAGCAATGATTACGGTATGTTGTTTTTGTTAGATACACTTTGGTTCTAGATGAACTTTTGCAGCTACAATTAGGAACCTCAAATCATGCTATGCCATAAATCTTTTTGTTGTTTAATTTATTTTTTATTTATAAGGTTGAACATCAAGAAATCATCTGTAACTATTTCTTCTACAGGATGTCTGTGTCCCTTTGTCTCACCTTGCAGAGCTAATATCAAGATCCAAGAAAGAGCTTGATGCATCACAGTTGTTGTGGTATCTTTAGTTGCTATGCTCAACAGCATGAATCTACTAAGCATCAAGTTTCAGTAAAATGTAACCTGACTATTGTTATTCTACTTTCAGTACCGTCATTGCGCACGCCGGGGATGGAAACTTTCATACATGTATCATGTTCGATCCGAGCAATGAAGAACAGAGAAGAGAAGCAGAAAGATTGAACCACTTTATGGTTCACAGTGCATTGTCCATGGATGGTAAATGTCTTTTCCATTCTTTTTGTTTTGCAAAAGTACAGACTGTAACAGATTAGGAGCCTTTTTTAACAAATTCTTTGAGCAAAAAAAAAAAGAGGAATAGTATATTTGTCTCTTTTGGTAGAAATAACCGACAAATAGGTTATATATGTTGCTTAAGCTGTACAAACAAGTGAGTCCTACCATTTGATGTCTTACTTTCATCAGAGTGATGTTGTGATGCTTGTTAGATTTTCATCTTCCGTACTCTCCTTTCTTCTACTAGTGTGTCTGTGATCCATTATACGCTGGTTCCTCGATTTAGGAGACATGATTCTCGTGATTTCACTTGGTTCTGAGAATGCAATGCACGTTGTTCCATTTATCAGGAACATGTACTGGAGAGCATGGTGTTGGAACAGGAAAGATGAAGGTAACTCATGTCTAAACCTAGACCTGCCTTTCTTATTGCCCAAAAAAACATACCTCCATGTCAGAAAAAAAAAAATATAGATTCCTCTGTTGCCATCTCTGGCGTTGGTGAAGCCCACGCTTCCCCTATTTAACATCATATCTTGTGTTCCATTTTACCCTTTATATAAATGTATATTCGTGATTTGAACGGAATTTTTGGTTATGTGATGGAAGTATCTGGAGAAGGAACTGGGAATAGAAGCACTGCAAACGATGAAGAAAATCAAGAAAGCATTGGACCCAAACGATATCATGAACCCGGGAAAGCTAATTCCTCCTCATGTGTGTTTCTAAGATGCCTAGTGTAAATCATCAGGCAACGTTTCCTTGGTAAAACATGTGGTCAGTGAAACTCCAAAATGATCTTTGGTTGCTCCTGTGGGTAATAATATTAAGAGGGAAGAGATGTTAACTGTTATGTTGTTTGTGTAACATTGTATTTTTGATCTCATTCTGTTTCTCTTTGGTCTGTAAAACCCAAAGTTTCATTTAAGTACAAAACAGCTGATGCAAGCAAGCATTTGCATCATATAGCGTTTACTTGTTATAGAGTGGTTATCTAAGTAAAGAGGATAGGGACGTGCTGTGTATCTTCAAGCACCAACTCCTACCACCACTAGGGACAAAAACATTTGGTCCTTTTCCGATCTCGATCATTATACTTCTATATCGATTTAGCAGAATAGGTGAAACTAAAAATGTTGATCTCAAGATTATTCCAAGATTGTATAGTTAAGTAGTCATACTATTGATAGTAGTTTTCGGTTCCTATTGCTTGTTTCGTGACAAATTTCAAAAAAGAAAACAAGAAAAACAAAATCTTTGGAGTCTTCTTAAGATGTTCATATTTAAGAGAGTACGAAATTGATATGTTGACAAGGAAAGAAGATAAAGTATGTTGACCAACAAAAAAAAAAAGAGTTTGAAGGTTGATATGAAGATCATTTGAAGATAAAGTAAATGCAAAACATAACGTCATGTTCTTATCATTTTATTAACATGCGATTTCAAAAGTAAATTATGGATTATCTTAAGCATATCTAAGTGCATCTTTTAGTTTTGACAAATCATAAGAGTAGAAAAGTCGATAGGAATGACTAAGTCACATGAGCCGAATCAGCCGCAAAACAATAAAAACGTGGGCTCCTCCTCTCTCCAATTCAAAGATTTTGAGATAGATATATATCGGTGGCACACAATCTATCCAAATACACTCCCGACTTACTTACTGATCACATGATTTTACGAAAATACCCTTTGCTACTTCCCTCCTTTTTATATATTTCAGTCACATGACATTGATGCTACATATTATCCCAAAAGAGAGAGAAGAAAAAAATGGGCTCTCTAGGTGAAGAACAACCACAAGTAACAGAAGATTGCATGGGTTTGCTTCAACTCCTAAGCAACGGCACCGTCTTAAGATCCAAGAGCATTGACCTTATCACCCAACAAACCCCACTCACTAACCACAAAACCGTTCTCTTCAAAGATTCAATCTTTGACAAATCCAACAATCTTCACCTCCGTCTCTACAAACCCGTCTCCGCCTCTCACCGTACTTCCACCACCATCCCCGTCGTGGCCTTCTTCCACGGTGGTGGCTTCTGCTTTGGCTCACGCTCTTGGCCTCTCTTTCACAATTTCTGTCTAACTCTTGCATCTTCCCTCCACGCCCTTGTGCTCGCACCGGACTACCGGTTAGCCCCCGAACACCGCCTCCCGGCCGCCTTTGAGGATGCCGAGGCCGCGCTTATGTGGCTCCGGGACCAGGCTGTTTCCGGTTCTGGGGACCACTGGTTCGAAGGTGGACCGGGCGTTGACTTTGACCGGGTTTATGTCCTTGGTGATTCCTCCGGTGGGAACATAGCTCATCACCTTGCTTTCCGGTTCGGGTCCGGTTCAACCGATCTGAGTCCGGTTCTGGTTCGCGGTTACGTTCTTTTGGGGCCGTTTTTTGGCGGGGAGGAAAGGACTAAGTCCGAGGATGGCCCTTCTGAAGCTTTGCTCAGCTTGGATTTGCTTGACAAGTAAGCTAACACAACACTTTCTATATTATATTTTAATTTTCTTTAGACGTACCGAATATATTTTATTTGTGCATTAACATTAAAATATATACAACTTTATCGAATTACTAGTCATATGACTTCATTGCTTGTAACCTACCTACCTATTAACTATTTATATCGACGACAAATTTTTTTTTTTTATATTACTGTAATATATAGGGATATATATTTATATTTATAGATGTCGTTTTCAGTTACTTTAATTTCATATCATCTTTTATGCGAGTAATGGCAATTAAATCGTTGGAGTGAATTGCCGAGTCGCATGAGAGAGACAGGTAGAGCCACAGTGCCTCTTCATGACTACACAGACATATAATATACAGTAGTACATATCTTTTTTTCTTTCCAAAACTACACACGCTATTTTTTTTATGAGAATCATGTGATAATTTTTTTTGTCGGCATCATGTGATAATTTAAACTGCATGTATTCATTGTCGACTATATATGTATAGGTAAATATATTTTCTCGTAATCCGATATAGTGAAAAGAATTTTTCCTTTAACCGAAAGAACAGTTGTTAATATTAAAAACATATGACAATATAATTAATATATTCTAATATACAAGTATGATATCGAATTCGCCAACCAATTCAAAGGGTTAGCAATTCTATGACACAAAATACACAAACTTTTTTTTTGAAAAAAACACAAACTTTCTAAAGAAAACGACTTTTCTTACCAGTACACATTTAATTTTTGTTTTTTTTTAGTAAAACACATTTATTTATTTATTTTCCTGAAGAAACACATTTATTAATTTTTTGTTTAGAAACATATACACTAACAGTGACAAAAACATACATAGTGATAAATTTTTATATATATTTGACTCTTTTAATAATATAGTGATTTCAACGTAAAATAGAATAATAATTTTGATTGGTTTAACTGGCCAAGATGTATGGTATAAGCCCATCACATGATTGTTATAATATTACGTCAGAAAACTAGTCAATGTGCTTAATCTACTAATACTCCACTATTTGATTAGTCTCAAATCATTCAACATATAAATTGGCTTTTCAAATATGAGGGTCTCCGATCACAGTGGATACACGAATCGGTCTTGAAAAAAACATCCAGTAGATGGACAATTATAGACCCTACCATTTGACGATTCTACATGATACTAACTCAGGATTTTTTTTTTCTTTTGGAAAATGGTCTACAACTAGAAGAACTCGCAGCAAATATGTTAATATCCATAATTCGTTATAGATACACAAACTCGCTAAAAATGTATAGAAACTACACATACTTATAGTAAATTGACTGGCTCAATATGATTATAACCAAGTTTGAATTGTTAGTCGAATTTGATGATTTTTCTGGAAATATCTATGATTATTAGCAAACTATGTCAAATTCGATCAACATAACAACTAGTTCTATAAAAACGATATACAACTACTATAATTATGTTAAACATGCATCAGTTTAAAAAAAAAAACTTAAAAAAGTTATTTAGAATATTATAATTGGTGTCTGCAAAACAAAATATATATGGTTTTAATGTCGAGCTTTACAGTCATACCAAAAAAAATAAAAAAAGCTTTACAGAGTTCACTTACCAAATTATCAATATTAGCAAGTTTGTGTAGTTATCGACTGATTTGATAAACTCGTGTAATTTGAAAATGACAGTACGTATAAGTTTGTGTAATGTTGCAAATTCATGTAGTTTTAGGTCATTATTTTTCATTTATGAATAAATGGATTAGTAGTTGATGGAATAAACAGATATCAAGAACAGTAATTGATATATATATATGAATATATATATATATATATTGGAACAGAGATAGTGCGTCATGCATTATCCTCGTTTCCTTTATCATCTCAGCTTAAATTTGCTTATGTTTCTCCTGAGCCGTGACCATCATTGCTTGCACACATTTAGATAAATCCAAATGAAAATAATGTCTCACATTTTAAAAATAATATTTAGCATATTTGAATGTGCATATTCATCATGCTTATCAACGTGGAGTCATTGGGATCACATATCATTCGAGTCTTCTCTCCAATTGATCGTTTCGCTTTTTATATTTGAACAATTAGATGATTGACCCGTCTTGTTCATGGCCATTGTCATAAAGCCATATGTATAGTAAATATTGGTATGGACGTATGGTCAATGTCAATATCTATTAATATAAAAAGAGAAAAAAAGGCTAAACATTTAACTTGTTGAAGGTTTTGGAGACTGTCACTACCAAAAGGTGCAACAAGGGATCATCCCATGGCTAACCCTTTTGGGCTGACGAGTCCTAGACTCGAATCAATTAGCATAGAGCCAATGTTGGTGATCGCCGGCGGCTCAGAACTCCTGAGAGATAGGGCCAAAGAGTATGCATATAAATTGAAGAAGATGGGAAAGAACAAAGTAGATTACATTGAATTTGAAAACGAGGAACATGGTTTCTTCAGCCACAATCCATCTTCCGATGCTGCGGAACAGCTTCTTCGTGTCATTGGAGACTTTATGGAAAACTTCTCTAATATATTTTAGCATTTGGCTTGTTGTAGCTACGTCACTAAGAGTTTACATCAATTGGGATTCCATCTTAATAAGTTTCCTTGGTGATTGGTGAATCATATATATACACACATAGAAATCATACAATGTTTTGGTTTCGTCGTATTCTTATTCATCGTATATCCATATCTTAAATGGTATATTCTACTGGCTTTTTTCCTTTTATTCTTATGTTGTTCTTAACTCTGTGCCAGAAGAAGTATGTATCCTAGTTTATTTTATTAATTTATGCGGGGCGTTGTGTCCCAAATATTATTATTATTATATCAAGTATTACCCGATATTCTAAATACATGAACTTGTTGGATGTAAGATATTGGGGATGACGTATTATCCATTTAAACAGAGGAGGGGATCGATGCAGTTCTTGGTTTATAGCGAGCGGTGGAGCTAAGTTATAAAAAAAGTTACTTTGATCATCGTTAACATAGAAAAATCAGTGTATTCAATAAGTATGAAGAATCCCACCAAATCCTTATACGTTCTAAGATGGAATATAGTGATGCCATCACATAGTTAGATAATTTTAAAATTATTTCTGTGGGAATAGACTATCATGTAATTAATTATCTGAGATTGTAAACGTTGACCTGGTAAGCTTCAATGTCGACGGCCCAATACTTCCATTCGGAAAGGCCAAGCTTTCCACAATATAAAGCAAACATTTTATAAGAAACATCCAATATCAACAACCGTTGAAGTTTTCCACAAAATTTAAGTCTTCCCAAACAATATCTTCATGAATCATACTGATTTGTTTTGGTCAAAGTAGTTAATTACCACTATACTCCTTTTTTTTTTCCTTTTCATCTTCTACCATTTTTTACATGCATATTTTTAGGCTTAAATCCAAGTTATAAAACGGCGGTAACACCAATACATATCAGCAAACTATAAATTTCGATGAAAACATAAATTCTTTTCCAAGTTCAAGTGTTTTTATTCATCATAAATAATTATAAAATACCATTTTCTTCTAAAATATTGTGAAAACATAAATTCTTGTTCAAGTTCAAGGATTAATATTCATTGTAAGTAATTAAATCATTCATTCTTTTTTCACAAAATACACTTTATTCATTGATTAAATAAATAAATATTATCTGTATCATTCTTAATTAATAACATATACAGTACCTATATTATTAAGTAACTAAAGTAAAATGATTACAGGGTTATTATACGTATACTTTTTGTCGGATGTATATGTGTATATCTCTTTTTTTTTTTTTTTTTGCAAGTATATNTTGTGCAAGTATATGTGTATATCTCTCTTATTAAAAAATCACAGTAATCGAAAAGATGAGATAATTGCAAGAAAAATCGTTGAATTACAAATTTAGTAATTGGTTCTTACATGAGGCATCTAAGAATATCTATCCTATCTACACTCTTTTAAATCCAGATTAGCTGACCTGTACTTTCCGCAGGTAAAGACACCTCACCTAACCAAGATCTTAGCCGTTGATCCTCAACCAAAAACTCATCGTCGCCGTTCATTCACCTTTCTACCACTCGAATTTACCAAAAATAAAATTAAGTCGTCATTGGCACGAGACTCCATGGAAAAAGCCTTGCTCGAACTTAAATTGGAACATAAAAACATATTCTTTTAGGGTTTCAAAAAAACCAGAGGGAAACAAACACGAAGAACAATTCTCTCTCTCTCTCTCTTCTCTTTCGTTTCCACGATTTGTTTTTGCTTCTTTCCGATTCCGATTCCGATTGCGATTCCGAACACGATTTTCTTTTTCTTTTTCTTTCTCTTTTTGCTTTTCCTTTTTGTTTTCCCAGAAAGGCGAGAAGAGAGAGAAATTGTTGGTTCTGTTGATTTCCCGGAATTCATAAAGGAAAAGAGGAGATATTATTAGTTTTTCTGCTTTTTTTCCCTTTGGATAAGCTTAGTTTCCTGGGAAAATTCCGACGTTTGGGTCTTATTTCCCTGTTCTTGGTGGTTGAAGGTAAGGCTCTCGATTTGCGATTTTCTGTTTGCTTTTTCCCACTCCCTCTATGGAAGTTTTTGTTTTTCTCGCGGCGAGAGAGCTCGAGGGATCGCTTTAGATTGAATAATGTTTGGGGAATTGACTTTTACATGAGCTGACTACGAGAAACTTGTGGTTTCGCAGAATTCGATTCAGCTGGATTCTCTTACCGGAAAAAATACTATCCCCATAAGCCAGCAGCAGTTTCCGATTTCCCGGAATAATCTGAATCTCATATCTCGCTTAGGGATTGGTGCGATTCAGGTCTTCCTCTTGGCGCTAATTTCGATACGTTTGCGCATAAGGGAGTTTTTGGTGATTGTGAATATGTTTATGCGCCATAGCGTGGGATTGTGAATTGGATACTGTGCAACTTATGGATTTGGGAATTGCATCTCCCCCCAGGGATGTGGTCAGATGTTGTGATTGTGGATGCAATTGCTCTCTGAATTATGCTTCCCCGGGTTCTTGGATTCGCTCTGTGAAGAGAAAATACGAGGAATTTGAGAATGAGAAACGATTTCACATACCTGAGCTGGACCTTGACTTGTCTTCCAATGCTAAAGTCCAAATCGAGAATGAATGTGAACTGCTACGTGAAACTGTTAGCAGCCAACAGGAATCGATTCAAGATTTGTATGCTGAGCTTGACGAAGAGCGGAATGCTGCATCCACAGCTGCAAGTGAGGCAATGTCTATGATATTGAGGTTGCAGAGGGAGAAGGCTGAAATCCAAATGGAATTGAGGCAGTTTAAGCGCTTTGCTGAGGAGAAAATGGAGCATGATCAGCAAGAGCTTTCGGCTCTCGAAGATTTGATATATAAGAGGGAGCAGACAATTCAGGCTCTCACATGTGAAGCTCAGGCTTATAGGCATAGAATGATGAGTTACGGGGTCACTGAGGCTGAGGTTGATGGGGAAAAGAACATGCTTAGCCGTAACCCGAGCATGATTGATAATAATTTCCAATATGACCTCCCTACATATGATTACCCTCCTCTCAAGTGCAATTTGAATGAGAACCCAGATCCCCTGGAGGCTGATATTGATGTTGACGATGTTGAAAAGTACCCACTGGCTGATTCACCTCATGGGCAAGGACATTTGAAGACTTTGGAACGAAGGATAAGTCAGATGGAGAGAAATCCTAGCTTTACTCAGTCTAACGGTGATGTATCCGGAGGGGGAAATTATTTAGAAAAGGTGGTGGTTGGTCAGAGTCCTAGGCGTCAGAGACATTACAGGAGGGTTTCCACTGGTAGTTCAAGTTCACTTTTGGGAACAAATAGGGAACAAAGGCCTGATGTTTCCAATGATTCCCCAAGGTCCAACAGCGGTAGCTTCAAGAAAATGGAAGATGCCTCGTATGCAGAGGGCAATTCCTTTGCAAAGGGTAAGGGGGACTCAACAGAAATAGGAGATAATGACATGAATGATAGAGTTTATACCATTGATTCTGTCCATCACGGCGTATCTCATAGTGGTGCTGCTGAGCAGAAATTTAGGGACGACACTGCTGATGGCTATGGAGAAAAATTGAATCAGCCGGAACTTGGTGATCCTGATATAACGAAACTCTACGCGAGGCTTCAAGCACTAGAGGCTGACAGGGAATCAATGAGACAGGCGATTATGTCGATGAGGACTGAGAAAGCTCAAATGGTTCTTTTGAAAGAAATTGCCCAACATCTATCAAAGGATATTATCCCAGAACGGAGATTGCCTCTGCGGAAACCATCTATTGTGGGAGCATTCAGTTTCATATCTATCTTTAAGGTTATTTTTGTTTCTAATACCAATCGGTGGCTTCTGATCTTTAAATACTCATAGGAACAACTTGTGCTTAAGTTTTCTGCTGTATTCCTTAACTGATTCTTGTGATTGTTCCTGTGCAGTGGATCACATCTTATGTTTTCTGGAGAAAGAAGGCTCGTCGAAGCAAGTAAGCAAACACAGTCGTGAAATTTTGATTTGCTTGTGTTTCACATAGCTTATTAGAAATGATTAATTGCAAAATAACAAAAGACAAAGATCCTTGTACAGACATGCAAAAGATTTTGAAGAAACTACATACTTATCCTTGTTGTGATCAAAATGGTAAATGCAGGTACATGAACGGGATGCAAGGGAACAACATGGGCTTGCAAATGCTTCTAGAAAAGACCCCTCGGATACGGCAATGGAGATGTCTCTCAAGCACGCAAGTGTGAAAAAGATCACATTCTCCAACTCGGTGAATGTGAAGCGCATAATGTGAATAGTGGGATGCTTCCTCCATCTTCATGGTTGCTGAGAAAAAAAATGTTTTTCTCGTGTGCAGTTTGTTTTTTCTTTTGTATTTGCCATATTTCATTTGTTGTGGGGTTGGAATGCTTAATGTCTTGAATGGGGTTTGATTATTGTCTAAAGAGATCGGTGAGAATTCACGAAGAGCACGTCTTTTTTACTGTAAGCTGTGTATAATTTTTCCAGATTCTTGTTTGGATTTTCCCTGGAAAGAAGGAAAACTTCCGGTTAACGGAACTTAGTGTTCTTTTCATCGTCAAGTTCTCAATCCTTGAAGCTTCAATCAAAGGCCATTTCTGCTATACTACTTTCAAATTAAAATAATATTTTATCAAATCTATACAATTACGGTTTAACCGATTCAACCCAAGAGATATTCAATTGATTTTCTTGTTCCGGTTCAGTTATTAACGCGTTACTTTTAAAACATCAAAAATCTTATGAAACAGGAAGAGTAGAGACAGATATGGAAGTCGCTTCTTAAAACCCAAAACCCTCGCCGCTGAAGCGGATCCTCCGTCAAAGATGCCAAGCTGCAAGAATCTGTTGCTAACATCGAAGCTTCGTAATAAGTGGCGTAACTCCAAATTCAAAAGACAAAAGCTCATTCGGAATGAACCTGAGTCTCTGTTTCCAGAGACTGCACTAATAGAGGAAGAAGAAGAAGAAGAAGAAATAGGGTTCAAGCTGAAATCTACAGCTACCTCGCGCGAGCATGGAGTTCAACCTCTAGGAAACCTCTATTTCATCAATCGGGGTTCGGTGAATGTTCGAAACACTGGATTAGGTAATCTCCAGATACTCACGGATGAGCTCGTTTTGGATATTCTAGGGCTTCTCGACGCGACCCATTTGGGTATTTTGGCTACTGTAACCAAATCTTTCTATATTTTCGCCAATCACGAGCCTCTCTGGCGAAATCTCGTGTTAGATGAGTTAAAAGGCGAATTTTTGTTTACTGGGTCGTGGAAATCTACCTATGTAGCTGCTTGTCACCCGAAATTCCAGGTTGCTGGAGCCGTTGAATCGGTTTTGAAGGTTAGAGACTTCTATTCCGATTATCTGTTTCAGAGCTGGCTGTGTGCTAATCTCGAAATGAAACGGGAATGGCTTGAAAGAGATAATATCATCCGGGTGAGAGGCATGTCAGTTGAAGACTTCATTACAAAGTTTGAGGAACCAAATAAGCCGGTTCTGTTGGAGGGATGTTTGGATGATTGGCCTGCCATTGAGAAATGGTCAAGAGATTATCTGACTAACGTGGTTGGGGATGTCGAATTCGCAGCTGGTCCAGTTGAAATGAAGCTCGATAACTATTTTAGGTATTCTGATAGAGTTAGGGAAGAAAGGCCCTTGTACTTGTTTGATCCCAAGTTTGCAGAGAAAGTTCCGGTTTTGGATTCGGAGTATGATGTTCCTGTCTATTTCAGAGAGGATTTGTTTAGTGTTCTAGGAAACGAGCGACCTGATTATAGATGGATCATAATTGGGCCATCCGGGTCAGGATCGTCTTTCCACATTGATCCTAACTCAACGTCCGCTTGGAATGCGGTGATCACAGGGTCGAAAAAATGGGTTTTGTTCCCACCCGATGTGGTTCCTCCGGGCGTGCATCCAAGTCCTGATGGAGCAGAAGTCGCATGTCCTGTTTCCATAATAGAGTGGTTCATGAACTTTTATGGTGATACTAAGAGTTGGAAGAAGAAACCTATTGAGTGTATATGCAAAGCCGGGGAGGTGATGTTTGTGCCTAATGGATGGTGGCATTTGGTAATTAACTTGGAGGAATCAATTGCCATTACTCAGAATTATGTTAGCAGGTAAAAGGATTTTTTTCCCTACTCGCTCTTTAGTTCGACAGCTTTGTCATGTGTCTTTAAGTAGATAAAGTTGACGAGAAAAGAACAAGAAATTGGAAGATGTTTCGACTTTATTATATAAATTATGCTAGATTAAGTTCATCTTCAGGTGTTATATTCTGTTGATTAGCTAAAAAACAAAAGTATAGTTATTATCATCATTGGGGAGATTAAATGTGTTGATGGATCAATCATCTTAGAGCTATTTGTGCATTAGGTTGCAGCAACTATATGGAGATTTTTAGTTTGATAAATGGTGATATGCATCTGTGTAATTTAGTATTTGTGAATTGAGTTGGTCTAATTGGAGAAACATTACTTGTGCAGGAGGAATTTGTTGAATGTGTTGGAATTTCTGAAGAAACCGAATGCTAAAGAGCTCGTCTCCGGAACAAATGACAGAGAGAATTTGCATGAAAAATTCAGGAAGGCCATTGAAGGAGCTTACCCCGGGACTATCGAAGAGTTAGAGAAGAAAGCAGAAGAAGAGAAAAGAGCAGAAGAACAAAAAGTTACTTTCTGGGACTCTGTATCAGATTCCAAGGCTGGTGCTTTCAAGTTTTCTTTCTAAAGACAAAACATCATCTTAAAATTTCAAGATAAAGTTTCTTTTGTAAGATCTTCCATATTCTTTGATAAATGCAGATGGAGGAAATAGTTACCCTTAAAAATATTTGTTTAGTGAAACTTATTTGCTCCAGCTCACTCTACCGATTTATTGGGCAAGCTTAGTGAAACTTTGAATACAAAGGAAATCGACCGTTATATGTTAGATTCTCATAGTATAAAGTTGCGAACTTTTAGGTGTTTTTCCAGAGAATGAATAACATTGTCCTCAACACACTTCGTTTGAAACACCCGAAGCTTGCCTTGCTCCAATCCTGCTCTTCCTTCTCCAACATCAAGATCATCCATGGCTTCCTCATACGAACCCATCTCGTCTCCGACGTTTTTGTTGCCAGTCGTCTCCTCTCTCTCTGCGTCGACGACTCCACCTTTAACAAACCCATAAATTTCCTGGGATACGCATACGGGATCTTCTCCCAAATTCAAAATCCTAATCTTTTCGTCTTCAATCTACTCATCCGCGGCTTCTCCGCAGGCGCAGAACCTAGCAGGGCTTTTGGATTCTATACCCAGATGTTGAAATCTTGTATTCGGCCAGATAACATCACGTTTCCGTTTTTGATTAAAGCGTCTTCTGAGATGGAGTGCGTGACAATGGGAGAGCAAACTCATTCACAGGTTGTTAGATTCGGATTTCAGAATGATGTTTATGTAGAGAATTCGCTTGTTCACATGTACGCTAATTGTGGGTTGATCGCTGCTGCTGGTAGAATCTTTGGGCAAATGCCGTTTCGAGATGTGGTTTCGTGGACTTCTATGGTAGCTGGGTATTGCAAATGCGGGATGGCTGAAGATGCACGAGAAATGTTCGATGAAATGCCCCACAGAAATTTGGTTACTTGGAGTATCATGATCAATGGGTATGCGAAGAACAACTGTTTTGAGAATGCTATTCAATTGTTTGAACTCATGAAAAGGGAAGGAATTGTTGCGAATGAGACGGTAATGGTGAGTGTGATTTCCTCTTGTGCTCATTTGGGTGCGCTTGAGCTTGGAGAAAGAGCACATGAGTATGTGGTTAAGAATCACATGACTGTGAATCTAATTCTTGGGACAGCTCTTGTGGATATGTATTGGAGGTGTGGGGAAGTCGAGAAAGCGATTCGTGTGTTTGAGGAATTGCCTGAGAAGGATAGCTTGAGCTGGAGTTCGATAATCAAAGGTCTTGCGGTGCACGGACATGCTCACAAGGCAATTCATTACTTCTCCCAAATGGTTAGATTAGGGTTTATCCCAAGGGATGTTACATTCACAGCGGTTCTTTCAGCTTGCAGCCACGGTGGGTTAGTTGATAAAGGTTTAGAAATATATGAGAACATGAAAAGGGATTATGGGATCGAGCCTAGACTCGAGCATTATGGTTGCATTGTTGACATGCTTGGCCGTGCTGGAAAATTAGCCGAAGCTGAGAAGTTTATCCTTGAAATGCCGGTGAAGCCAAATGCTCCTATCTTGGGAGCATTGCTTGGAGCATGTAAGATTTATAAGAACACCGAGGTCGCAGAGAGAGTAGGAAATATGTTGATAGAGGTGAAGCCAGAACATAGCGGCTACTATGTTCTGCTCTCAAATATATACGCGTGTGCAGGAAAATGGGAGAAAATCGAGAGCTTGAGAGACATGATGAAGGAGAAGCTTGTTAAGAAACCACCAGGGTGGAGCTTCATAGAGATTAATAGAAAAATAAACAAATTCTCCATGGGAGAAGATCAGAAGCATCCTGAAATGGGTAAGATCAAAATGAAGTGGGAAGAGATTTTGGGGAAGATAAGGCTGATAGGGTATAAAGGAAACACAGGCGATGCATATTTTGATGTAGACGAGGAGGAGAAGGAGAGCGCGATTCATATGCATAGCGAGAAACTTGCGATTGCATATGGTATGATGAAGACTAAGCCTGGTTCAACAATAAGGATAGTGAAGAACTTGAGGGTATGTGAGGATTGTCATACAGTAACAAAGCATATCTCTGAGGTTTATGGTAGAGAGTTTATTGTTAGAGACCGGAACAGATTTCATCATTTTAGAAATGGATTATGTTCCTGCAGAGATTATTGGTGACAGTTACTTCACTTCTTTGTTTTAGTATTTCTTGGAGAGGATTTGTGATTTTCAATAGCACAAGTTTACATAGATACATTAGTATGTTTATATTTTTCTATTTTGTTTCAGTATTTCTCGTGACATTTGTATTTTTCTAGTAAGTTGAAGGAGTAAGTAGAATCGTAGTACTCATGTGCATACAAAAGTAGTATAGTTTTACTGTTAGTCATGTTATTAATTATATATAAGACTAAGTTATAGGAGAAAAAGGTTTAGCAATCGTAGATATTAATTAATGTAATAGTTTTTAGCATTATAAACTGCAAATAAAAACGAGAAGAGGGGGCGGTGCCGTCCTTGAGGAGAAGAAGCCACGTGACTAAGAAGAGGCTCTTTTCTGTTGGTCCCATCACCAAATTTTCCAAACGAAATGTTTGAAAGCAAAATTGTTGTTTTTTTTTTTTTTTAATCGGTGAGTGTTGGAAAATATCGTTTTAAAAAAAAAATCAAGTTATTAATTATACGATATGGACATTGTAACATAACAAAAGTTTTATGTCATAAGTGTATTAATATAAAGAAAAATAGGAGGTGGCGCGCCAAGTCGACAACTAACGTTTCAACTACCGACCAGACAGTGTGTGTGGGGAAGGAAGGAGGATCGATGGCTCTCTCTCTCTTTGAGTCTTCTTGACTCATCTTCGCACTTGTCTCGCCACGTGGATGCATTCTCCTTCATCTCTGTCCCCACGTACACATGTATCCGTGTGTAAGTAATTAATATTGAACGTGGATTTCAGTATTACATATATAAGGATTTTTTATTTGATAATTTACGTATGTTCTCGTTTTATAGTTGAGGTCAAGAAAGATAAGGTTTAACCTTCTCAATCCGTAAATATCCGACTTGGCTAAAATCTAACACAAACACCAACAATGGTAGAATTAAGGCTTTGCTTGTGTTTGTCTTTCAATGTAAAATAAATTATATATATAGATATAACTTTTTTTCTTTTTTTTTTAGGTTTTTTCATAAAATATTTTGTAAATGTACGCAAATAGAGTTTTTTTTTTTGTTTGTGTTTGATATTTACGTTTTCAACTAACAAAATAAGGTTAAAATGTTTTTGGAAGGAAAAACACTCTATTAATTATAACGTGTAAACGCAAAATCAAGACAAAGAAACAATCGAAAGTTAAGTCGAGTGCGTATGCAGCCATACAGGATCCAGTGACAGACATGAACAAAAAGTAGGTATCAGTAGAAGCCGTTTATCTCTTCAGAAGAAAGAAGAAAACAAAAGGTTGGGCCTGCTTCATTTATTGACTTTGTGATTGAAGACATCGATTCTTGACAAAATCACAACCTGTCCGTAGCTTTCTCGCGCCACTGTACGTGACTACACATTGAGGCAGTACAAACACTTACACATAACGTACCAAATTATACATTCAATTATCGTGTTGACCTCACATGCCATTTATTTATTATTGTACCTTTGGTAGACGTGAGTCAATCGAAAGTCCATTTTAAATTAACTACTTCTTTAAAAATAATTATGGGTTTGAACCATCCCATACTTAAAAACCAATATTCACCACTTCAACTAATTAAATTACTATAAGTTTTGACAAAAACTTAATTACTACTAATATATTTTTCGTGTCCTCTACATTTAACTACATAAGAAAAAAGGCTTGCAGTTGCAGCAATCATTTAATTAGGTCTAGTTTCTTTCTTTGTCATGGGTTCAGAATTGTTAGATCCAACGGTTGATTCTTATTGATCGGATACGTACACATTTGCCAAATTAGCTTTCACAATAATTATTATGAAAAAGTAAACAAAACTAGATACAAGGACAATGCCTTCGATCTAGCTAGTACCTAAATCTTAGTACCTTGTAAATCATTTTGTGTGACGTCAAATTTAATAGACGGAAACAATCTTTAGAGGCCAGTCTGTGTGCTTCATAAGAAATAGAAAGAAGAAAACCAATCAGAAAATTAAAATCCCATGGTTGCAAACAAGAAATTCTGGACTAGGGGTCACTGATTTTGGTGTATCGGATGGATAATTTCTGGAAAAAATGTGATGTGACTAGCAGATCGATGTGGGTTCCCCAGCTCTAAAATGATACTAATTATGAGCAAATAGAATGTTGGATGTTATCACTAGATTAGGATAATTGTTATTCCAACTCTAAATCGAACAACATGGTTTTTCTAAAATATAATTTTGAGAATCCTACGGGTATTATAACCCATATAACTTTTTTTCTTCTCGAAAAGTGTTACAGATGCATGTGTATATTAATCTTCCATATATATATTGTAATTATTTTCTAATTTATTATTTAAACTTACCTATATCAAAAGATCATTTAAACCTTCAAAATTTACATATGTATATACTTTGATCAACTGCTAGTGCACATGCTCTAGACACAGACTTTACATATGCATGATAAATAATTAAGACGAAAAAACAAAAATCCAATATCGCAGAGATGTAGAGAAAGATGAAGCAATCCTCACATAAAATCGATATAACTTTATAGATGTACTGAATATAAAAATATAGATGAAGGGTACGGTGAATATTATCATCTAGATCTTGATATAAGAAGTATAACTAACATAGACGTAACATTTACGAAGATGTGACGATAATAAGTATGGAAAATCCATAACAAAAGCTAAATAAATCTCAAAACTAACCAAAAAAAGAAAATAAAAACTTTTGGGTACAAAACAAAACATAATTTGGCTGGAAGAAAGCATCCAAAACCAACTTTTTAGGAAGTTCCCTCTCCCGTAGGCAACATGAGATTCAACTAAAGCCTCACAATATTTTCGTACATTTTCCGAAAAATACAAACTTAACATATAAAACATAACTGTCCCTTTTATTTTATCTTCTTTTGCTGTCTTTCGTCAGGGCTAATCTGATAAGCTAATAAGGTTAAAAATAAATTTAATGCTAAAAGTTTGGTAGTCTTTTTTTTCTTTCTGAAATGTCAACAAAATTATATATGGGTACATACGTGTGTATATATATATAGAAAAGATATATTGTATATTACTTTCGAATTGGCCGGACACGTCTACGGTTGATTTATTCAATGATTTTGTATAGAAGAAATTGAACATGTCTCAGTCATTTAAGAGAAATTAGAAATTCAATTGCATAGCATTTTGTTCGATATAAGCATAGAAAGAAAAAGCGAAACAGAATTAGCAACTATCATTTTTATTTTTATTTTTTTTTTTTGTCAGAATAACTATCATTTTTATATAGTAGCGGAAAAAATCCAGACAAACCTTTTTATTTTAAAGAAAATTTATATGTAGACATTCATCCATTTCTATTTGTATGGTGTTGTACGTAAAGGTAACACAGTGTTCTTTATGAATTATCATTTGTAAATTATCATGCCATATATGATAAATGTTTTTTATATCTAGTGTGATATTTATTTCAAAATAATATTATATATATGTTAGATAGATGGTTAATCAAAACTAACATGTAATAATATTAATGACAGGTAATATTATTTTTGTTTTTAAACATATTTAAAGCATATGACTCATAAATATGCTTAAATTAATAACAGATTTTTAAAATTACGGATTATAATTTCTAGCATGCTTAAATTAGTTTATATATATAAATATACTTTTGTTTTTCACTTATTCATATGCTTCTATACTCATATATTTAATCATGTATTTTAAAATCTCTATATGAATATTGTTTTAGTGAATAAGCTTTAATGTATGAAGCCGCAACTTCAAAATATCATAATCTCGTTTTAGATCACCGTAATATTTGTATGGAATATTTAGCAAAAAAAATATTTGTATGGAATATGTTAATCGAATGACATCTCAAAGCGAAAAGTAGCAGGCACCATGTTTTATATATACTGATCGTGTTCGGAAACAAAAATAGAATTATCGTTCGACGCCTTTACCTAACGCCCGTATTTTGAAACACTGTAGTGCCAATTAGTAGTATATGCGTCACATTTGATTATACAAGTACAGATCCGCAATAACCAACAAAATAAAAAAACATTTAAAAAGTATGAAAGCTGTCTTGTGAATAACTAATGCCACAAAAATTGAAATAATCCTTTTCAAAAAAAAAAAAAATTTGAAATAATCTGAAAATAAGGTTTTATATTAATTGATGTATTTCTAATCATGAATTTTGAATAGTTAATGTCACAAAAATCGAGATAATCTGAAAATAAGATTTCATATTAATTGTTGCATTCCATATAATAAATAATGGACGATCTATGTCGTACTAAAAGAGGATCCGAAACGATGATTGATTATTACAACTGCTTAATATTCATATATGAGAAAACATGTATATATTGTATGTATATATTGTAATATTCGTATGTCCCACCACGTGTACGGTCAGGATGCTAGGAAACTTTTTACTTAGCTGGAAACATAGTGTCCGCAAACTCGTCAAGTTATACTCATCGCTGCGAATATGAATATACCTTAGTTTTTCTTTCTTTCTTTTTTTGTATAATTGGGATAAATTCCGGACTAAACTCGAACTAATCTTCAATTATCGTAAAAGACCAAATATTTTTTTTATTTAAAGCGTTATAATAACTAATAGAAAATTATTTTTTTTTCGTAAAAAATAAAATTCAATTTTTAGTTTTGACCTATATGGTGAATCTTTTATCGATTCGAATGTATCACTAGACTTGAGTAGTTCACTTTATATTTTTTAGAAAAAGAAAAGATACATAATATATACTATAGATCAGAGAGTACGTAGTTATACAAAACCTTCGTTAGAAGTTGTAGTTTAATCCGGGTTAGATGACATTAAATCCGGGTTAAAAGCTGAATGTTATCTAAACAAAAAAAAGATGTAGTTTAATGTCATCTAACCCGGATTTAATCATGATGTTTTGTTTAGATAACATTCAAGTATTACGATCCGTTTTATTCTCGATACAAACCTATTCCAAACCAATACTCAACCAAGAGTATTTTGTAAACTTTTATAATTGTAAAATTTAGTTGGAATTAAGTCCAAATAGTTTTGATAATTATGAATAATAGTTTTTTCATCATTAGTTCTGAATTTAATACGATACTTTGTAATTTGTATACTTTGTAATCCGTTCCAGTTCTAATACGAAGAGATGTACATACTAAAAGAACACTATTTTAAATATAAAATAATACTCCGTATTCCATATAGTATATATGAAAAGCTGAACTTAAGGGTGTTATCGTAATTGGAGCTGACCCACTCATAAATGCGACTATATAAAGAAGGTTGATGAAGCAGCCTAGAAAGGGCGTCACAAGTTTCAAGCTTTAACATCGTCTCTTCCATAAAAACAAACCTCTTTCAAACAGTGGAAACCCTTTTTATCTTTTAGTTCCCGAAAGGTATCGATTTCCTATTTTAAAATCTATCCATCTTCTTATAGTCATTCCGGTTTTCTTTATTTATATCTATTTATACGTAGTTCATTTGTGAATTTTCTATACATATATACACAAGCTATGATCTTGAACGTAAATATTGGTTATAAGTTTTTGTTAAGGATTATGATTTATGATGGTCCGCAGTTTTCGAAAAGGTCAAAATGTCAATGGAAAAGCCACCGTTGGCCTCCGGTTTAGCTCGGACACGGTCGGAGCAGCTATATGAGACGGTGGCCGCAGCCATCAAATCCCCTCACGGCTCCATGGACGCTAATGGTGTGCCTGCGACGGCTCCGGCAGCCATCGGTGGTGGAGGAGGGACGTTGTCGAGAAAATCAAGCCGGAGACTGATGATGGCGGCGTCCCCGGGGAGAAGTGGCGGAGCCGGAACACACATAAGGAAGTCTAGGAGTGCTCAGCTTAAGCTCGAGCTAGAGGAGGTGAGCAGCGGCGCGGCTCTGAGCCGTGCCTCGAGCGCATCGCTTGGGCTTTCGTTTTCGTTCACCGGTTTTGCTATGCCGCCAGAGGAAATCTCCGACTCGAAACCGTTCAGCGACGACGAGATGATACGTAAGTCGTCGTGTGAACCTTTTTTTTTCACTCTTTTCTTGCCTAAGGGTACTTTCGTCATTTTGGTTACGGTGCTCCCATACTGAGAGGGTAGTTTGGTCATTTAGACATACAATTTAATGATACAATAATAATGATAACAACGGATATATGATTGGTGTGCGTTGCTTTGCTTTTTTGCATGAGACTCGGATACATTATTTAACAGAGACGCAAACATTTGGCCTTCTATTTTGTTCCACGTGTTCTCTTTCTCGTGCAACAGAAACTTTCCACCACTTATTCTCTTTTCACTTTCTTTTTTCTTATCTTTTTTTTTTCACTTTTCAATTGCAAATTCGGTGGTGCGTGCAATTAATATATTAATATAGACAAATTAAAAATATGTAATGAGAAAGCATTAAAAGATACATAAATATCTTTGTTGTATAAAAGTTCAAATTAACCCAAAATATTTATAAACGCCACACATAAACTACTCGAATATTTTATTTTGTCAATCCTAATGGTTTGATAAATAGATAATTGCTTTATTTAAGATATGGACCTAAACAGTAGTAAATACTACAATTCGAGTGTAAACAAATCTTTAATTATGCTGTTGGTCCCATACTCAAATAGATAAGATGCTTCCAATCGCTCACAAACAATCGTGCATTAATAAAAGTTTGGTTATCCATAGATTGGACATTAATTAGTTTGCTTAAAAAAATAAAAATTAATTTTGTCAAAGATTCATGCGTAACCACTTATAATGGGGATTAAAGTTTAACGTTTTTTTGTTCCTTTTATTTATATATGTTGATATTTAGTCAATCTGAGTATTGTTTTAGGAAGTCAAAATTCACCATTAGTGATTGTCACCACTTATAACGCTTGTTCTTTTTTTTTTTTTTTTTTTTTCTTTTTTTTTAAATTTTNCATTCTAGTTAAATATTGAGACGCTTCAATTTACCCCTCGCTTATGATAAAATTTTATATATTTAGTGCATTATAGGTAGAAACTAAATAATTAATAAATAAATACTAGCGAATAGGGTAGAAAATAATAAAATAAAAATTAAGCGATTTGTAAACGTCACGTTATGATTGATTCTCCAGCTTAACAGCTTTTTATGACTAAGTAGGTAAGAAATAGGTGAGAAGAAAGTCTATGATATACTGATTAGTCAAAATTGTGGGTCCCGATTTCGGAGTTTTAGTGTGTGATCTGTAAATACTAATGCACCTCAACTCAAAGTCCAAATCTCCAAGAAAGACGGTTTGGTGACAAACAGTTATATATGTATTATAAAGCTCATTTACCACTGTGTTTAGGTGTTAACATTTACCTACTGAGTCACTGAACTCATTTCCTCAGTTTAATTAGTAATGACGAACCAACGGTATTGCCTAACCGTTTCAGCGGAAGACATTGAAGCGGGAACCAAGAAGCCTAAGTTTCAAGCAGAACCAACATTACCCATCTTTCTTAAGGTAAGATAATCATATCAAACCAGACAATGAAAAAAGGGGTTTATGTGGGAGATTGGATTAGAGTAGTTAGTCTTGTTCTCTTTTGGTACTGATCTTCTCTGTTTGCACAGGCACTGAGAGGAGATCAAAAGAATATCACACATTTGTCTCTATCTCTGTGTATCTACTTTTCATCAGGTTCAAGTCTTGTACAAAATCTCATCTTACATGACATTTATGTACAAGAGTTAATGATATCCGTAGTCTAAGTCCTGTAAGGAAAAAAAAAATCACAAAGGGGGGAAAAAGTGAAAATATGTAATAAGATTTATGAAAATAGGTTTCATCATGAGTGAGCTAATCTCAAGACTTAGTGGCGGTTTTGTGATTTTTGCAGTTCAGCGAAGTTACATACAAAGTGGTGATAAAGAAACTGACTTCATCTGTAGAGAAAGAGATATTGAATGGGATAAGTGGGAGTGTGAATCCTGGTGAAGTTCTTGCTCTCATGGGTCCTTCAGGGAGTGGCAAAACAACTCTTCTTAGCTTACTCGGTGGCCGAATCTCTCAATCCTCCATCGGAGGCTCTGTTACTTACAACGACAAGCCTTACTCTAAATACTTGAAAAGCAAGTCAGTATCTTTGGCCCCCAAAACCCCAAACTCTCCTGTAAGAATACACATGGAGACTTAAAAAAATTGTTTTTTTGGTTTGGTGGCAGGATTGGGTTTGTGACTCAAGACGATGTTCTGTTTCCTCATCTTACCGTGAAAGAAACGCTAACCTACGCTGCTCGTTTGCGTCTACCTAAGACTCTTACGAGGGAACAGAAGACGCAACGAGCTGTTGATGTTATCCAAGAGTTGGGTTTGGAGAGGTATGTTGCATCTTTTTGAGGTTCCAATCCATAACAAATGAAATTTGATCTTTATTTTTAATAACTTGGATCGTTGCAGGTGCCAAGACACAATAATTGGTGGAGCATTCGTGCGAGGTGTATCAGGTGGAGAGAGGAAAAGAGTTTCTATTGGAAACGAGATCATCATTAATCCCTCTCTATTACTTCTCGATGAACCAACTTCCGGTTTAGATTCCACCACTGCTCTTAGAACCATCCAGATGCTCCACGACATCGCCGAGGTTTGTTTGTTTCAAACAATTTGCATCTCTACTCTTAGATGGTTGTCTGAATCTTGATGTGTTTGGAACAGGCGGGGAAAACACTGATCACAACGATACATCAGCCGTCGAGTAGGCTCTTCCATAGATTCGACAAGCTGATTCTATTGGGAAGAGGAAATCTTCTCTACTTTGGGAAATCATCAGAAGCTTTGGTTTACTTTTCTTCCATTGGATGCTCTCCTCTTATCGCCATGAACCCTGCAGAATTCTTGCTAGATCTCGCCAATGGTAACATCAACGATATATCTGTGCCTTCGGAGTTAGAAGACAGAGTTCAAGTTGGCAATTCAGGCAGAGAAACTCAAACTGGGAAGCCATCTCCTGCTGCTGTTCACGAGGTAATCACAGAAACAAGAACATTGCTAACAAATTGAGATTATCTTAAGACCAAACTGAATTTTTATATATAATGGAACACACTAAGCAGTATCTAGTGGAGGCATACGAGACTCGAGTTGCAGAACAGGAGAAGAAGAAACTAACGGATCCTGTGCCACTCGACGAAGAAGCTAAGGCTAAAGTTTTGCGTCTAAAGCGACAATGGGGAGCGAGCTGGTGGGAGCAATACTGCATACTGTTCTCCAGAGGACTTAAAGAGCGGCGACATGAATACTTCAGCTGGTTGCGTGTTACGCAAGTTCTTTCCACAGCTGTCATTTTAGGTCTTCTCTGGTGGCAGTCGGATATTCGGACTCCAAGAGGACTACAAGATCAGGTATATTGTTATCGCTTGGTTTTGAAGTAAATTTCGGGTCTGTTTTTATGCACACTCCTAATATCATTCCTCTATCTTTTAACGCAAGAAGATGGTACTCTTATGCTTCTTTTTTTGCAGGCTGGTTTGCTCTTCTTCATAGCGGTTTTCTGGGGATTTTTCCCTGTTTTCACAGCGATCTTTGCGTTTCCGCAAGAGCGAGCGATGCTGAATAAAGAGAGAGCAGCGGATATGTACAGACTAAGCGCATATTTCCTAGCTCGGACCACGAGCGATCTCCCTCTCGACTTAATTCTACCTTCTCTCTTCCTTCTCGTCGTCTATTTCATGACAGGTCTTCGGCTTAGCCCATACCCCTTCTTCTTGAGCATACTCACAGTTTTCCTTTGCATCATAGCAGCTCAGGTATATTCAGATTAAAAAAAAACCACATTTTATAATGAAAAAAGTATAGTCAAAATGCTGATTTTGATTGTGTTTTCTCTTTGCTAGGGACTCGGACTTGCTATTGGTGCAATTTTGATGGACTTAAAGAAGGCTACGACTTTGGCTTCAGTAACTGTCATGACATTTATGCTCGCCGGAGGATTCTTTGTTAAGGTAAGTTCTCTTTTTCTTGATTGCCTCTGTTCTTTTACTTCCTCTGTTTCTGGGCGTCTCTGTTTCTCGCATTCCTCTGTTTCTGAGCTCCTCTGTTTTTTTATAATTCCTCTGTTTCTGAGTTCCTCTGCTTTGTCTCCTGCAGAAAGTACCGGTGTTCATCTCCTGGATACGTTACCTATCCTTCAATTACCACACCTACAAGCTTCTTCTTAAAGTACAATATCAGGACTTTGCTCAATCCATCAACGGGATGAGAATAGACAATGGACTGACTGAAGTGGTCGCACTCGTTGTCATGATTTTCGGTTATCGCTTCCTCGCTTACCTCTCTCTTAGGCAAATGAAGATCACAACATAACCCATTTTCCACAAGAAAAATAACAAAAAGAAGAAGCACTAAGACATAAAGAGATCTTGATGATCTTGACACGACCAATCCTTGACAAAGATTAAAAAGATTGGTCCTAAGATATTTCTTGCTTAATTACAAAGGTGTTGTGAGTTTGATATTGATTGGGTGGTGAAAGAAATCTTGATTGGAGAAGTGATCTGTCTTAGTTTGTATTAGTATATCGAATCTAAATGGTTTGGTTAATGTCTATTAACAGGAAGAACCTTATGGTTTGGATCATCTCAAGTACCAATCATTTCTAGCTTTTGTGGCTTTACTGTGAGTCTTCACACTTCACTAGGATTGTTGTAAGCATGTGAATGACTAAATCCAGAAGGTTATGGAAAGTTCTCAAGCTATGTAAAGGTCAAAGGAAGAGCATTTTGGAGCTTTTTCTTTTTTAACTCAGCTAATCATATATTATTTCTTATCTATATTACACATAGCAACGTTTAACTATTTAACAAATTGTACTAAGACAATCAACTTTTCGAAATCATTTCATTCGATAAGAATAAATAACAATGTAGACGCTAGGTAGACAAAATACTTGTGTTAAATTAAACCACATTAACTTGAAAATATTACAGTTGTTTCATAGACACTTGAACACAATACAACATCAGAAAATCAGGCAAACATAGTTTCTTACAACACACACACACACTAGTTGGAACAGAGGGTAGTAGCAAACCCATCACTGTTCTTCACTAGTTTTACTTTTAATTGAAAATAAATCAAGGTTCATTCATCAGTCTTTTTCTGCCAATCAATTCATATGAATATGAGTAGGAAAAAACGGATGAATAATACACCTTGATGAAGGATGAGCCAAAGATGAGTTGCCTGTTTACAGCCAAACGGATGGTAAAATGACCAATCCTTTAAACCAAGGAAACACACTGTCCTTGTTGAGTACGAGAGTTCTCTCTTCGTTTGGCTGAAACATAAGGGACAAGACAGAAGACCCGTGAATCAAATCCTGTCTTGTTCCAATTTGCTGATCAGGTTTTAAGATTGCAGCAGCCAATATCCATTGCTGCTGCAATCCTCTTGCTAGGCAAAGGCATGACCATGCCACCAAGAGAATGAACCGACGAACTTAGAAAGTAATCCATACTTGTAACTTCTGATCCCGAGACATTTATCATGTTTGCTTCCCTCGATTCCCTCGATGAGTTCGTGGTCCTGTTTTCCGGATGAAAGACTTCAGAATTCTGAGAATTGTTCGGCTTAGGCTGCTTAGCCGCATCATCTTTCTTGGTGTTCAAGAAACGCCCACCGGATCCTCTAGGACGGCGCATAGCATGGAGATGGCGTGAGTGATGCATATATGGCTTCTGCAACCGTCATAACATAAGGCAACATTTGGGATTGCATATTGCACAAAAATATCAAATAGTTTTCAATATGTTACCTTACGGCATCTACTCAGTTTGTTCTTCAGAACAGCCTTAGCACGGGAGTGGCGTCGCCTGATGATTCCATGGTACTGCTTTGAGTTCACATAGATCGTACCATCTTCTCCTGTCTCCATATTTAGAGGCAGCATTACTCGGCTTGACGACATCTGAGATCCATAGGCTGAAACAACTCCATAGTATTGTTTCACTTGAGGATGCTTAGTGTAGATCTACATGAAAACATAAGTACAACAAATACTCAGGAACAAAATAAAGGAATTGATAGGTTTTTGAACATGTTCCACTGCAATAAAACGCACCGTTGGCTGAGCAAATCCAAACTCGAAGCAAGCTGATTGCACCGCAAAAGCAACATGAGGCTTTGGCACCTCTCTTGAACTCTTTCCAGTTCCACCACCTAAATTAAACAGAATACTAATTCGAATTACCGCAAAATTAACTTTAAAAACATTCATATTCATTCTGTAATGCTCAAGAAACAGAGAGGTGTATTTTAATGCAAACGAAATGCCTTCTTGCAAGCTCTTAATATGTGTTACGGTTATGTAATCTAGCACTTTTACAAGACGCAGACTTGGAGAGTTCAGAATTTCACTAAGAACATTCCAGAAGCTTCCATAAGAGTTTACCAGGTGAGAAAGTGAAGAGAGTTGCAGAGCTTTGTTTATCCACACCTTGTTCTGTCTCCGGAGTAACTACCTTAACTCCGGCGAATGACTCAGAAGATTCTCCGGGGAGACTCTCCGTAGTCAACGGCGGAGATCCAAAATCAGTCCACCAAGAAGTCTGTGGAGGCGACAAAAGCCCCTCTCTCTCCTTGCAATACTCAGTTTGCATAGCTTTGAAGTCCAGAGTCCAATGAAAAAACTTGAAAGATCTGTTGAATCAAAAGTCAACAACTAAATCTTCTACCATTTAAATCTTTGTCGAAAAAGTAGACGCAAACAAAAAAGGAATTTGCAAACGAAACATTAATGTGCATAACGCTATAACAAGATCCCCAATAGAAACTCGAGGTTCCAAAAATAGAAAAAAAAAGATGAAGAAATCAAATAAACCACACTGTAACTAGTCAACTTCAAACAAACTAAATCTTACAATAACAATATCAAGTGGCCAAGTGGGATAAGAAACTTACACAGAGGGATATAAATGGAGTGAGAGAGAGAGAAGCTTGAGATTCCTATGTGTTGGGAGCCATGTCGGTTCCAAAAAAAGAAACAAAGATTCACAGAGAGAGGAAGAGAGAGAGAGATGGGTGAACAACAACAAGGTGTAATGTAAAAAAAAAAAAAAAGTGTAATGTAAACTATAGCTTCTAAGCTTCATCAACCAATCATCTTCGACTTTCATGCGAGTCTTTTTTATTTGTTTAATCAATTTTTCTATATTAGGTGCAGAAAAAATAAAAATAGACAAAATTATTGCTCTTGTTAAACTGTAGCGTTGGCTTGACGTGCTCTCTCCACAAGATACAATGATCCCACTTCAAATCATTTTCATCCTCATCTCCATTAACTAATAGTACTGTATTGTCGTCAAGTTCGTCCTTTTGTTCCCATCTCAAAAAAAAAAAAAAATTAGCTCGTTTTTATTTTTACCAAACAGATTATAGCTACACCATAATTTATGCAGGTGCCATTTTTCTATAACAACTTTGTAACTCTTTTTTCTATTTCCATAATCTTTAATTAAGAAGCTCTCAATTTTTTTTTTTTTAAGAAGCTCTCAACTTCGTTCAAACAAATTATTATGGATCGAAAATTTAAGCCCAATTAATAAAGGCCCATTGGAAAACCGTAACACGAGTTTACGATGGTAACCTAGGGCGCTTATGATTATTTTTACGTCAAAATCGCGATTTAGTAGTTTGACATAAAAATTGTAAAATTAAGCATATTGTTTACTTACAATCGCCATCATGAAAGAATATATATACATATTGGACTCATTTACTAAAAGAGTTGAATACCCAACTCAGTCGGATAATTACTTCTATTTTTTTATCAGCAAAATATACACTGTATCTCAACCACTTGCAGCCTTGCAGGAAGGTGGAATCGAATCGAATGACACAGATATAAACTTTAACTATTTGACTAAAACACTTCTACAATTGGGTAATTGTTTAGGCCGGATTAAATTGGCCCATCAAATTTCTACTCTTATTAGTTATTAGTATGAGCAAAGTACCCGATTTTAGATATTATCATTTCTCAAATTGACATAAATTCTCCAACCTTATCATCTTATCTGCCCTTCTATGCTGTATCTACCCTAAAATATGTCTTTCCTTTTACTTCTATGATATTTATATTTGTTTATATAGAAACAATATCTAAATATTTTACTACTACATTTGCTCATATATTCCATATATGATATCATAATATGTAACTCCTTTTATGATTTCTTTCTTTATAATAACACACAAGAGATGTAAAATAAAAGGAAATAACAAATAAAGATATATATATATATATATATATATATTTAACAAAAAAAAGATAAACAGATATATATATATATATATATATGCAATCGCTTTAAATGTTTTTTCCATACTTGTTTCCATAGACGTTTCTTAGTTTGAATACATTTAAATTAAGGTGCATGAACCAAGTGACTTACTCAGCGGCACGAGAATAGTTTGTTATAGCAAAATAAATGATTTTCTTAACTCCAAAAAAAATGAATTTTTTTATAAGTTTCAGTGTTGAAAAGAAATCAAGAAAAATTAGTAAATAATGTTCGATTTCAAGTTTTTAAAAGCATCATACAATAAACAATGAAGAAAACTACTCCATATCAAATTGTTGATCCATATGTACCTCTAACTGTACGTGCAAAAAAAAAAACAAAAAATGTACGTGCCAAAAAAAAAACTGTACGTGCATGCCAATGATAATCTCAGTTAAATATGATTCTTTATTCAGATGAATTATTTTCTAAAACTACGCATATTTATAACTAGTAAATAGAAAAACATGTGTTAATTACCAGATGAGTTCTTCAAATTGCAAAGAATAGTAAATAAACAACATTCCATTAATTCAAGTTGACATGACAAACAAATTCACAACCAGAAGTTTTTTATTCAAAAAAAAAGCAAAAGATCTCACAACCAGAAACATGACATAAACTTGACGAAAACAAGAAAAATTAGAAATAGGAAATGAGCAAGACACAACAACAACAACTTTATTCCAAGACACATTAGCTTTCTTCTCCGACGGCTACTTCATTAGGCATCGTCTGCACCACCAGACTTGCTGCACTCTCCTTCATAGGTCTCCACATCCTCATCGTCATCAGATGGTTCCATGTTCAGGTTGAATCGAGACACCGTTGTGGGTACATGAGCCTCATCGCAATATTTTGGATCATCGTTGAAGACCCACTTATCCATGTAATAGATACTTCCATTTCCCACCGCGCTGAAACCATTCCCTCCCCATTCAGATGCAACATCCGAATCCATCGGGGTCTCATCCCCCAGAAATGGCTCGTTGACAATTGAATAAGGTTGCTCCGTATAACCTAACTCTTTCCCCAAACCCATAACCTTCTTCTTTGAATAAGATATTAATTTTTCAATCTCGGTTAGGGAAAGATCAACAAGTCTACGACCATTTTGGATCTGGAACATGAGATGATCCATCTCAAGCTCCTCGATTACCTTCCGATTATCGGCTAGTTTCCTCTCGATCTTTTTGGTGTTGGTCTTGATGAACGAGTCTTGGTCCTCCGCCCTCGTCTTCCTCTCGAGATCGGGTAACGAGAAAAAACGGTCAGTGAGAGATTTAGCCACCTCGTGAGACGGCCACACCACCAACTTATCATCATCACGGCTGAAAAAGATCAAACAAGCACTCAGATTACACAAGATGGTTAGTTCATGAGCTTTTTTCATCAATCCATGCATCCTCTTCTTGTAAGCGGCTTTTCTTGCCCTTTGATTCGCGATCCAAGTAAACTGCAGCTTTTGTCTTGTCATGGCCTTCACTTGGTAGTTCTCTGCTTTATCTTCCTTTGTGGTGTTAAAAGAGAGTCCTGCAGTTGTGGTCTTATATAAGAGTCGAGGAGAGGAGATAAGGACACGAGAATGGAAATATAATAAAATAAAACATTTATAGCCTCACATATATAAAAGTAATACTATTTTATTCCGATATAGGTAAGTATATTAAAATCAACTACTAAAATTTAAATATATTAAGTATAGCATATCATTTATAGCAAAACAAATAGTTTGAATGGATTGTTTTGGTAATTTATCAAAACAATTAGGTAAGTCCATTTTTTATGGTCCATGTTTATTATCATCTTTCCATTTAGGTTAGGTTTTACATTTTGTAGAACAAAATTCAATTTTACTTCGATTTTTTTATTCTCCTCAACACACATCAATTTTCTTTTCTTTATGAATTTTCTTAATTCCATCTCTTATTGAACAGTTATATATACACCACAATTCTATGTAAATTAGGTTTTCAGAAAATATAAATCTTTTTAACAATAAAGTATCGATATTTGTATGTGAATTATAAATGCAGCTGAAGGGAAAGAAAAAAAATAAAGCAACTTTTTCCTCGACGACACATTAAATATTTCGTTAATATCCTAGTGTATTTAATTGTGTGAACAATTAATAAAAGTACACATCAAAAGTTTTGAAATAGAGGGATTCATAGTCATATACAAGGAAAAAATGAAGAAAAAGAGAGAGAAAACTCAAACTCATTCGCCGTTCTGATATTTCTCTGGCAACTAATGATTCGTTATCGTTGTCCTGAAAAGTTTGTGTAAGTTTTATTTTTCCATTTTTGTAGGGCTTTTTTTTGTGGTTTTTGTGGTGGCAAAGTGGCAATTATTCGTCTAATCGAAAATGAGTTGGAAAATGTATATGGCGAGGTGTTATATTTTTTGGCGACGCGACTTCGGTTGAAGTGAGGAGTCAAATCGGACTTTTTTTTCTGTTTCAATTGGCTTTTGATTTGCGTTTCTGTTTTTCGGAGGCGTCTTCGGTTTTAGATAGTGCTCGTAAGATTTTAGCTCTCAGTGGCTAATGAGATTGTCTTCTGCAAGCTTGTTACTTTGTTTGTCCTTAGGTCTTGTGTTATTTTCCAGATTTTTTTTGTAAACATATCTCTATTGGAGGGTTCCTGATTTTATTGGAGATAGCTTGCTCAGAGGCTGTCTTCGATTGCATTTATTGCACACTCTATTTTTTAGAATGAAATTTGGTTCCTTGCTTTTTTTTTTGTTGGGTTATCTTGACTGTTTGATGTTGTGATATGGGTTAGGTTTCGTCTTTGGTGTTTATCAATCAGATGATATTTTGTTGATGAGTCAGCTACTAGCCTTTTTCCAAGGCTCTTTTGGGTTTGAAGTTGGGTTCTAGGCGAAAAACAATGAAATCGATTTTCAGTTCTTCTCTTGTGAAGAGGTTGTCAACTTTATGTTTGTACGTGGCTAAAACTGGATCGACGAGTGTCCGCGTGTAAGAGATGCTAGTCTTCTTTGGCTTTCACCAGACGAATTGCAATGTTTCTTATTTTGTTCCTAGTTTATCTCATTCTCATCGTCTCTTTGGTGTGGCCTGATGAAGTTGTTTCTATTATTTGATCTCGGTTGGGTCATGCTTTCGTTCATGTTAGTGTTGATGTTGCTTTGACCTCATTTTCGTGGCACATTCGGTCTTATTGGTGCTATCTAGTGTTCACAGGTTGTTTAGAAAATTTTGGTGGGAGTCTTTCGGGATCAGTTGTTCAGTTTTAGTGCTAAGGTCTCTGTTTTTTTCCATAGTGATGTTGTGGGAGATTGGTTGGACTATAACTTTAAATTAATTACTGTATAATTTATTCTGTAGATATTTATATTGTAGCTTTAATTTTTTTTTGCTGTAGAAAAAGCTTACAACCTTAAGGCTTGATTGGCAATGACTTTACAGTTTTTCCACAGCCAAAAAAATTCTCATTTTCTTTCATTTTAGGCTGTAGAAATCCATTTTTTTCAAAGCAAGTATATTTATGCTGTGGATCAATTTCTCTCTCCTCTTTTTTATATAAATATTTAGCGTATTTATTTTTTATTTGACAACTATTTTGTTCATTTCAACCACAATAACTATTTTATTTGTTAAAAAAAATTATATATATATATATAATATTGTAACTTCAATTTTTTTTCTTCCAAATATAACATATATACATATACTATGATATATAAAAAAACTTTGTATTTATAAAATCTCAAAACTATTATNTGTATTTATAAAATCTAAAAACTATTATATTTATTAAAAATTGTAATTTACATTCTCTTTTTGTCAAAAATTTATATTCTTACTTATTTAAAATATTTTTATATTTTATATACATAAATCTACAATATACAACTAATATTTAACCAATCATGCTTTTATTTTTTAAAAGTCACATCCAAAAAACTTACAGCCTAAATCATACAGCAAAAAACCTAAAGGTACAGCCTCAACCAATCGGACCCTTAAAGCCATAAAATAGTTGTTTTAGAAAAAAAAAACATGAACCAAAAAAAAAATATGGCTGTAAAAACAAAAAACTGCTGTATATTTTATGTGGAAGCCACTAAAAACATTTAAAGCATGATTTAAAAAAAATTGCTATAACATTATTTAAAGAGTTGTAGAAAATTTCTACAACCCAACCAATCACGCCAATTTTCTTTAGGTTTTCACCCATCTTTTTCTCTCCATATATTTGGGGATGTGTCTCCCTATTTTCAAGGCTTTTGTTTTTGGAAGTCCCGTGTATTTTTTTTTTTTTTGGCACTAAATGAATTATTCTATAATGTTTATGGCATAATGAATTTAATTTTAATAAAAAAAAATTAAAGATACTAATAAATATTTTTCTCATATAATAAAGATTATTATATTGTAAAATAAAGAACATACTGAATATCTAGTATACATTACATGATCTTAAAATCTCAATAGAAATTAATATGACAAAATTACAACACTAAAACTTAGTTCATGATTCCTAAATCCATAACACATCTTAAACAAAAGCTTAGTTTCACTAGGCATGTAACATACATCTATTACCGATAAAATATAAATTCAAGATATTCTAATTTTATTAACAGAGCTGGTCGAAATAATAGATAAATTGTATCATGTAATTTAAGGGAGAAATACTCACAATATATTGTTTGAAGAACCCTCAATGGTACAATCTCCGTCGAATATCAAAATTTTGGATTTTTAGTGCACAGAAAAAAAATGATGAAAAACGGCGATAGATAAAAGATAAAATTAGGTTTAGGATAAATAACTATATAATACATATATATACTGTATATATAGTCCAAAGCCCATATATATAAAGCCCAAAACCCACACGGATATCAATAAAAAATAAAATGATTTATATCCGGTGATGACACTTCGGCATTTTCGGTAATTTTAGAGATGATATATGTTTTATAAAAAAAATGAAAAAATCTTATCATCTATACTGCTTGTTTCTCTTTAAACAAAATACAATTTCAAGATATCATTAATTACTAACAATTAAGATATCAAATAAGTTAATTGAATTAGGACTATACTCATCACATTGCATACATGTTTCACATATGCTTTTCCACCAATTTATCTTTTAACATATTCAATTTTGCGCTGGTGGAATAGTGCACTTAGAATCTTGTCAATAAATAAATTACTTTCTTGATGGTGATAACTCAAATAAGTTATGAAAGCCGTATTTTATTTTATATATCTTTTGTAATCTAACGCACATATTATCGCAAGTTTAAACAAATGCTATAACATTTACAGTGAAAACTGCACAACATTTAGTATGTCTTGTTAAACCATTTGTTAATGATTGATTAAGTTTAAATCCACCATTGATGTCAAAGAATTTTTGAACGGTTTGACTAATACAATTGTAATTTAGTGAAGTTCAGGGTTTTCGAATAGACGAAAAACAAATAAAGAACAAGTTCATAGAGCATAAATCGTTAGGTAGCCAACAAGACGATCAAATACATCATCTCATTCAAGCACTAAACATGCTACGATTTATATATTTAATTAAGAAGCCTATGATATTTTTATATAGGCTGAACAAAAGTCTTGTGGGACAAACGGAATATGTTCGATCCAATTGGTTATTCCATCATCTTAAACAAATATTGACTAAAACCACGACACCACGAACTACATACAATTAATTTCAACATATCGATTCAATGATATTGATTACTGAAAGATAAAATATTAAAGAACTAGCATCAAACCGTGAATGAATCCATTGGCAGTTTTTACTCCGACAAATCTTTTGTAAGTTCATTGTGGTGCACGAAATTCTAATTAATATAATTTCAACACTTAAATAAAAAATATTCTACAAATAAATTTTCAATGATAGAAAAATAAAATAAGTTTTAGAAAACAAGAGAGACGGCTATGACTTAGAAATGCAAAAGTCACAAGTTTTAGAAAATAAAAAATGAAGGCAATTTGATCATTTTGTCTTTAATCATTTTTTTTAAGAAGAAAACAAATTAGGGTCCACCTAGACTTGAATTCGCAAATATGCCAACTTGATTAATGTATTGGTTTTGTTTTGTGTTGTGTTTTTTTTTTTTTTGCTAAATGTATTGGTTTTGTTTCACTTAACTTATTTATATGTAAACCTATTTGTAAATAAGAAAAAAAAAGAAATAGATCACCACTTAATCAACGTTTAAACATATATTCCAAATGATTGATCATTAACGTCTAACAGAAATTGGTGAAAATTATTAACGCCACTTGTACATTATTTGTTATCATATGTAAAACCTATATGGCATAACCCATATCTAAACGTTGACTCTCGGAACTTCATGATCGTGATGACCAAAAGCAAACATTCCCCAAAACATTATCACTCCTTTTCTCGTATTCCCATCAGTTTCTTATTAAGACAAACAAAAATCAAAACTTTATTAAAATCCGACGACCGCAATGAACGGGACGGTGGTGCCCCCCGACTCCGGGCACTGGCTATCAGCCACCGAGAGGATCGGTGGTTTTGTTTATGGGCTCGGCGTTTCCATTGGTATACTTCTCCTAATTACCACAATCACCCTCGGTTCTTATTATTGCACTCGAAGCCATATCTCCGCCTCTCCCACGACAACTCCAAGGACAAGACGCCGGCAAAGACAAACCAATGGAACTTCGCCACAACGGTTTCACTTCGACGGTGATGATCAAAACGACACCGTGGTGGTCGAAGTCTTGGGGCTAAGCGAGGAGGTCATCAAGAGTTTTCCTAAGCTTCCTTACGAAGAGGCTCGTGTGAGTTATAGCTTGCAAAGGGATTCGACTACGACGTCGTGTTGCTCTATATGTCTTACGGATTACAAGAAGACAGATATGATCAGAGTTTTGCCGGATTGTAAACATTTGTTCCACGACAAGTGCGTTGACCCTTGGCTCATGCTTCATCCTACCTGTCCGGTATGTCGTACGTCTCCGTTGCCGTCGCCGGTGATGACACCTGTCGCCGGCGTTGTTTCCTTTTCCCGCGGGCCGATGGATATTTGACTTCTGCCCGTTTTTTATTTTTTATTTATATAATTCGTGTCGACATTTTTTTAGAGTATAATTATCTCCGAGCTGTAAAGTTTCACGGGTGTTATATGGTTCCTTATACAATCATTTTTTGGTGAAGTATCCTTGAGAGACAATTTGTAATGTTAGTCTGTTTGAGATTATACTATTGTTAAATTATACTTATTTATATTTGAATATATCAATGATATCCTTGAGACAATTTGTAATGTTAGTCTATTTGAGATTATACTGTTTGTAAATTTTAATGATACTATTGTAAATTTTCACAAATTCTGTAAAAAAACAAAAATTCCCAATTTTATCTAAATTTATAATTTCTTCGTACATGTGTTAGTTGTCGCATAAAATAGCTCGGAGCATGTCTGAATATTTTTTTAATAAAATAATAAAGTATTTAAGGGTTTTAGCTATAAATAGCAAAATAGCGTATACAGTCGCCAAACCATTAAAAATTTCACTGTCCCTTTCAGAAAAATAAAAAATAAAATATTTCTACCTGGTTCGTTATGAGGGCTAATCTGGTAAAATCGTCCGCACCAAACAACTTGCTTAACGAAATCTAGCCGTCCATTTTTACTCCTTCAGAAACAATGACCTAGCTGAAAGAACGGTCCAGATCTCGCCTACATTCCTTGAGAATATAAAAAGAATCTAAAGATTCCGCACTCTACTCTGCTCGTTTAACCTCCTTTGGCTTTGATTGATCATCATCATCTGAAACCCTTATAGCTTCCGAGATTCTTCTATCAATGATGTCGAGGGTCGCGATTCTTCCTCTCGCTTTTTCTCTTCTCCTCGTTCTTTCAACGATTGTTCGAGCCACCGATGTCCATTACTGTGGTACGCTTAAACCCTCCGTTTCTCCGAAAAATCATCACTTGAGCTCGTTTTTGATTTCGGGATGGCTCTTGTTGATAACCTTCGAAAAACTCGTTGATTGAATTCGATTCGTGTTCTAAAGCTCGATTCTTTTCTCTTTTGACTCATATTTGATCGTTTCGTGGAAGTGTGAAATTCGAAATTTTTATTTTTTGTTCTGGGGAAATTTGGGAATTCTCTTAAGGTTTTGTCAGTTTCTCTTCCTTCTCGATTCTACCCTGATTTTGTGATGTAATTGGTTGTAGAGGAGAATGAAGAGTATGAAGTAAAAGTGAAAGAGGTTGATATATCGCCTAATCCTATAGCCCCAGGCGAGCCAGCTACTTTCAGCATCTCTGCAAACACAGGTTTCTTCACTCACTTTTTCATTACTCTTCTCTAATACTTTCTGAAAAGATTTTGGGGTTACATTGATACCAATTATACAAATATCTTTTTCTTGTGATTTTGTGTATATAGCTGATGATCAGTGTTAGTTATGATAGAAAGACAATGTGATTGCTTACTTCTTAGTAGATTAGTGGAACAATCTCTTCTTTTTTTTTTGTTAATTATAAAGGCCGTGGGATTTCGGGTGGGAAGTTGGTGATTGAAGTTTCATACTATGGATGGCATGTCCACTCTGAGACACATGACCTCTGCACTCAGACAACTTGTCCTGTTGAAACCGGAGATTTCTTGGTCGCACATTCTCAAGTTCTTCCTGGTTATACTCCTTCTGTAAGTTTGATTTGCTTCTGCTGTTCAATTTGAAGAATTTGTTGCAATCATAATGGATGACTTGTTCAGAATAGATATTGATAAGGCTTAGCTTCAATGTATAAATGTTGCATCTCATTGTCGAAGATCTGGTACAGTTTCTTGTTCGAAAGTCTAAAAATCGGAAGATCGATGACAGATTCTACTCTTTATTTAACTTCCAGGGTTCTTACTCGCTGCAAATGAAGATGCTTGATGAGCACAAGAAGGAGTTAACATGCATTAAATTCTCGATCGACATTGGATCCGGACCATCCGTGGCCGACATTTAGAGCAAATTCACCGGCGAATACTGTCAATTAACTTTATTTGCCATTGTATAAATAGTTTCAAGAATTATTATTTCTAGCTATATCAGTTATGTTAGACGTGGATTTGATGATCTTCATTCTTCATCATAGATATATAAATATATGTTTAGTGTTTACTGCTTCAATCAACAGATCACCAGGTTCTCATGGCGTCAGTCTAAATGCTTGGAATGGTATAATTGACGATTTCTTAGCCATCATTAATTAAATTGAACCATAATGTAATGCGAAAAGTAATCAGAGTAAGTACATGATTAAATTACAAATTTGACTAATTCGAATTTGCTAGCTAAAGCTGAGCTACTTTACCAATCTTACACAATTGCACGTTTACGGAATTGTAAAAGACAAGACAGGCATTATCATTCTAACCGGACTAAAAGAAGGACAAAAACTTCTAAATCAATTGATGGCTCTTACCAGAAAGATTTATATATATTTTTTTAATTTTCTTAAAGTCCTATAGCATCTTCTTTTTTGTTTTTTTTAATCCTCTGGCAAATTGGGTTGATTGGGTAAAATCATTACTCATGAGTCCTTTGTCTCTCTGATTTAGGTGTGAGTTTTATCATCTACATTATTGTAGCAATGACCCATCAACAAAAAAAAAAAAAAACTTTTTCTTTTGTTCTGAATAAAACCCATCAACAAAGACTTTTGAAAGCTAACCCAGAAAGTGGCTTTTGAAACTTTTTTCATCAAAATTGGGTACCCACACGCTAACCAAAGAAGAAACCTGAAAACGAAAAACCCATTACGTTTTGTTTTTATTCTCGTACCCGATCTTATCTTTGGTTCGATCTTGATCGGAATTCTTCTCTTAACCTCTTTTCAGATTCTTGAATTATTTTTTTTTTTTTCCAATAAAAGATCCAAATTTTAGCAATGAAGGGAATGAAAGAAAGATTGGCGAAGAAAATCAAACTCATCACCATTGTTACGACCTTGAAGCAAGGCCTAGCTCATCATAAGAGTAACATTGATCGCACGATCCATCATCTAAGAGACGAAATAGTTGCTGAATCTGGTCAAAGCAGAGGTTGTGTTACACCAGGGCTACTAGAGCTTGAGGATGTGGATGTGGATGAACAAGAACAGAATCTTGAAGAAGAAAGAGGGATTCTTTTGGAATTTGAAGAGAATTGCCCACCTGGAGGAGAAGATTCGGTCGTATTCTACACGACGGGTTTGCGAGGAGTGAGGAAAACATTCGAAGCTTGTAGAAGAGTAAGATTCTTGTTGGAGAATCACAAGGTGATGTATAGAGAGAGAGATGTTTCGATGGATTCAGAGTTTAGAGAGGAGATGTGGAGGTTGCTTGGGCGTAAAGTCACCTCTCCGAGGCTGTTCATTAGAGGTAGGTACATTGGGGGAGCAGATGAAGTTGTGGCATTGAACGAGAACGGGAAGCTCAAGAAGCTTCTAGAAGGGATCTCACTTGTTGAGTCGCCTTGTGAATGTTGCGAGAACGAAAGGTTTTTGATATGCTCTAGTTGTAATGGAAGCTCAAGATTGATCGCAGATCATCATGATGAAGAGACTAGTCATGACAAGATGTGGACGAGATGCAGAGAATGTAATGAGAATGGGCTTGTGAAATGTCCTCTTTGTAGTTGAAGTTACAATAACTATTGATTTAACTTTGTACAATGTGTGAAAATTTTTCATGCTTTGAAACACGTTTTGTATTAGGATTTGCTTAATCGTTTTATGTTTGATTTGGTTGCAAATGGACTGTGTTGTCTTGTTCGCATAGCAACATGTCATGACGAACTAATAGTAGTTGATAAAATCCAAATTTGAAAATTCTATTCGAATTTAAGAACTTAACTATTTCATACACCAAAACTCTCTTTCTCTCTATCTCTCAAACCCAACTTCACGTCCACTCACTCCTTTAAGATGCTTCTCTCTTTTGTCGTATAAAGACTTTGGGGATGCTAAAAGTATAATCAGGCGTAGTAGACTGATACGAGAGGGATATCAACGTCATTTTCATTGTTATCCTCACAAGCCACCACAACATCCAAGTGACGTCTATAAGCAGGCAATTCAACCTTTGCCACTTCTCTTGCAAGATCCACCACTTTCTTGTCCATCCTCTCTTTATGCCTTGGGAACATACTGTTGTATAGTAAACAGCTTCCGCACGATATGCTGTACGCGTTTAGCTCTTTCTCTTCTAGCCATTTTAGCAACTCCTTTAGAGTCGGGTTTCCTTTGATGACCCATCGGTCCCAAACCGTCCAGCTTTGGTCTTGGTGCTTCACCACTTTGGGTGGAACCGGCTCAGCAATGGAGAAAAGTGGTAAAGCCAGGTTAGCGAATGTGTTTCTGTAGTCTTCCACTTTGTGTGACCCGTCTAAGACCTTGTACAGCTCGAGGCAAACAAAACCTGTTGCCATAGCGGTTGATGTTGCAATCGCGGGTATGATTCTTCCGGCTATGAACTTGGCCTTGAGCTTGTCCACCTCGGGAACGCTGTAGTTCCTTGCCCTCATGTTGGCTAGTCCAGCGATCATATCCATGTGGTAGTTGGTATCGTCATCCTATAAACAGCATAATGTTAGTTGCTCTTGTAATCCACACAGAACTTGAAAATAGTTGGATACAATTATGATTCACCTTTTCAAACTGGATTGGCTTCATCCTGAACTCCGGCTGCAAGCTCAGCCTGCACCGCTCTAGTTTCGCGATCAGTTCATCTATTACTGCTGCATCATCGACTGAAGCTGTAGACAAAGTTGTAGCCTTCTCATCTGTCACAATCTTGGCATCTTTCCTCGGCTCAAACTTGGGGACTATAATTCTTTCCACAGCCTCGGCTAGTCCGGATGGGGTTTTAGCCCACTCAGGAGTAGGAATTCCGAATGTCTCTGCACGCAAGATAGCTGCAGCCATGACAAAATTGATATGGCTCAGGTCGGTTGAGGAGAATTGGAGCGGGCGAGGAAATCTCTTTGGGGCAGACCAGAATGGAGCTCCGGTACTAGTATTAGCATCCTCAGGAAATGTGTAAATCAACTGCTTCACACGGTTGACGAAGTAATCCTCGAACCTGTAAGATAGAACTTATGTTAAGAGAAACGAATCATTTATATACAGTCTTGAAGAAGGGTTCGCACAAACAGAGAGTACCTTAGACGAGCCCAGGTTATGCAATCCTGGAATGAATTGCATTTTTCTTTCTCAAGACACTCGACGACACGTCCCAAAGTATCCCTAGCTTGAGCATCGCCAGCAGTCCTCATCGCATTCATGTATTCAACAGGATTTGAGAGGTAAGCATTAACTTCAGCAGGTGTTTTCTCAAGTAGGCCCTCGAACTCAGAGCGAGCCCATGTTAAGCAATGGTCAATGTTGTGGGGAAATGAGTGCACAGTGCACATCGGAGCCTGTTTCTCTGGTGGGTCTCTCGAGGCACCATAGTTCTCAGTGAGATGAGGGATAACCATCTGTGTGTTGCACTTTGCACCTAGGGTTCCTGACTCGAGGAGAGGCTTCTGAAAATACACACACCTTGAATCGACATAAAGCCTTGCAGTGACATTGTCCAGTGCGTTGACAACAACTGTCAAATTCTCCCAGAAGCTGTCGTCAAAGACATTCTCGGTCTCAGGTCCAACACGATTTTGTAGAGCATCAATGTTGAGGCGAGAATTTATTCCTGCTGCTGCTGTTGCGGCAACTGTAGATTTAGCCTGTCCTATGTTCCAATCTCGAAAAAGAAACTGACGACTCAGGTTGCTCTTCTCAATTACATCATCATCAGTGACAGTAAGCTTCCCTTGAGTGCCACATGACACACCCATCAAAGCCAAATTCTTTAAGAACTCACATCCAAGAGCACCAGCCCCTACAACAAAAACTCTTGCGTCCTCGAGTTTCTTCTGAAGAGTAGACCCAAATACAGAGATCTGTGCATCATAGCGGCTATTTTGTGGTCTAAACTCTGATGCATCAACGGGTTCCTTGGGGAGTGACTCCAACGAATCGAAGTAAAAGAACTGCATATATATAAGGCATACTCATTACAGGATTACCAAGTACCAAAGATGAAATACTAAAAAGGGAACAGAAGCTTTTGGTCCTAGTATAGACTTCATGTAGAGTAGATGCCTATATGACATAGTCATAGACGAACAACATTGCTCAGCAAGTGGAAGTTTTTTACCTGAAAGAGAGGATGGAATTTCCCAGAGCATGCCTTGACAACCTCCTGCCCAACAATGCCACCAAACATTGCAGCCATGGGGTTCAGAACAGCCCTAGATCCAAAAGCCAAATGCCGCAATAGTTTGGAGTTGACATCTTGCAACCTTGCATCACCCAAACTCTCGTTAATGTCGATTGCAATTTCCACTAGTTTCTGAGCATCTTCTTCTGAACCAGCAAATGGAAACCGGCCTGCTTGAGACGAAAACCTATCAAGTGCTTGGAATGCTAAGTGGAGAAGAGGTGGCCGGTCAAACTTTGAAAAGTCACTTAGAAGAAAGTCGCCTGGATCTTTAAGTGCTTCTCTAAGAGGTTTAAAATTCAGCACCTTTGTTTGTTTCACCTGAGTCACAATGCCACCCTTCATATATGCCCCATAGCTAGTGGTGTCTTCCTCAAGGACAAATGAATACGGCTTCACATTTTTTATCTTCCTTGGTTTTCCATCATTTAACTCTGTCATCCCCTCAACTTCAGAGAAAACTACAAGATCTCCATCCTCAAACTCGAGCCTCTCATCATCGACACACGAAACAAATGCAGGATTTTCATTGCTTACAGAAGCAATGATGCCAGAGTGCGGTTCCTCCCCATCAACATCAAGAACAGCAAATTGAGGTCCAAAATCACAAAACAAAGACCCAAACAGGCCCCTAACGTCAGCCTTGATGAATGCAATAGGAGGCTGATGACTATGACAATAATCATCAAACTCTGTCGCTTTCTCAAAAGAGATATCCACAAATACCACTGCCTGCATCAAAGAAAAATAAAAGAAGTCGGCCAGTATATTGAGAAAATTATGAACAAGCTAAACATTCTGTAATTTTGTCGAAACATTTTCAACCATGTGAGTATTGAGGGCAGCTCGAATAGTCAGGAGAAAGTTCATCCACATTTACTCGCCTCTAATCTTTTGTACAGAAAATTGCACCATATTGACAAGTTGACAACTAGAACGAGAAAAGGAAAATAAACCATATAAAGTAAGGGTTAAGATACCTGGAAACCAGAAAGCTGCTCTTTGGTTAACTTCTCAGTCAAAGTTGAGACAGCCACGGCATTGTTGAGTTCTTGCAATTTCTGAACAGAAGCAAGTGCCCTATTCTTACCAACATCCTCCTCCGAGAAAACAAAGTTACTAGACAAGTCCCATAGCTCAACCACATTTTCATCGTGAAGGGTCACAGACTTCACACCAGCGAGAATAATATTCTTGGCTGAAATAGGAAAAAAAATTATCATCAGAAAGAAGAAATAAAGAAGACACATATCATTACAAATATAATCTATGCAGATTAAAAAGCAAGAAAAAGTAAACTATAAACCTTCCATGCATATGATGCCACACTAATTCATCAGAGAAATAGGCTTAACAAGTTAAGCTACAAGTTTTACAGACACAGCTTCAAGTGCCAAAATCTACAGGTACAGCAATACGTTTAGAGGCTCTCAAAATGGGGGTAAATTTTCCTCGTCTGGGGAGGAAATCCAAGCAACAATCATAAAACGTCCATATCCAAACATACGAGGCACAAAAGCTACACAAGCTTGAAAGCTCTTGAACAACCAGCAGGACAAGCACAGAAGTGACATGCAAGAGAAATTAACAACGAAATCAGCAAATTAGAAATGAAAGTGAAAAAATAAAAAAAAAGCGTTACCAATCTCGGCACCAAGGCCCTGCATCCCAGAAATGAGAACGTTGGAAGCGAAAAGCCTCCTCATGGTCTCGCGTCCGTACACCGCGAGCTGTCTGCTATGAAGATCTTCATCGATCTCGTGATTGTTAGAGTTGTTACCAAACGCAGCCATGTTCAGCCGCGACTCGTCACCACCACCGATGTTGGAGTTAGAGGCGAGAATCGCGGAACCATCAGCCTTAGCCTCAGTGTGATCGATCCGTCGCTTCTTCAAGGGCGAGGAAGCAGATGCGAGACTGTTCTCCTTTACAACGAATGGTTCCATATAGTAACTGAAGAGAATATATATTTATATATCAAGTAAACAGAAGAAGCTTCGAGTAACAAACAAACGAAAAAATAAATTCCGATGAGAGGTTCCTTAAACCTAATCGATGAATGAATCTGCAGAAGAAACGAGAATCGAAGCAGAAGGAAATGAAACCGTACCTTTTGTGTTTCGGAGAAGAAGAAGATCGGAGGCGATGATAAGCGGCGAATTTGTTGAGAGTAAAGAGAGAGAGAGTAGGCTTTTGGCTTTGTAGGTTGTGTAGAAGCGGCGGTATATGGCAAAATGAGGGATGATGGGCTTACAAACAAACAGTGCAGAATCAGCCTGTGTGGTAAATTTTTAGTTATTCTATCTTTTTAAGATGGACAACTTTAGATAAGTTAAATATCTGGTTTTGGTCTTGTAAATCGAATTTGTATTTGGTTTCTAATACCAAACCATTTTAAATTCAATCTTTCAAGTTTAGTGTTTTCTCAATCTGGCTGTAAGAGATTTGAATTTAAAATTTGAAAATGTTAATCATATTAAGTAGCTATGATTATAGATAAAGAGAATGGTTGTTGAATATTTCAATGCGTGTCGTACTGTCTAACACCTAAAGATTAATATACATTCAAAGACGAAGTACTCGTAACTCTACAAAGAGTGAAACTTAGCATTTATGTGTTGAAATGTACCTCGTGAACTTGAGCATTTTGGTATCAACAGTTCGGTGACTGTGAGCACAACGTTTTCGCTATCGATAGTGGGATGCTCTCCTTAACTTCTCAGTTTATCAATTCCCAACAAAAACAATCTATGTTCTATGTGAAATTCTAAACGAATATAATAATTATTGATTGGTAGCGATTTTATCATCATGGAAAAAAACTTTTTTAATATAGTTAGGGTAATAAAATACATGAAACCGCAACACCAAAAAACTGATTTGGTGTTTTTTCAAATACTAGCTGAGAATCTAACCAGCATAGCGACAAGCCATCTTTTTGGTGGTATGATAAGTTGATAACGATGAGAAGTGTCTTACGCTCTATATTGGTTGTGTTATTTATGCAAAAATTGGCGTTAGTAACCAAGATTGACAACAACCCAAAAAAAAAAAGTCAAGAAAAACAATCAAAGACCTAAGAATTTCGTTTGCATTCCAATTGGTTCGATTTGGGTTAACCGGATTGGTCATCTTACATCACATACGCATGGTTAAGCTACTGAAGACATGTGTCGATCGCACCAAAATTTTTCTACTGATCCATTTCGTGAATACTTCTCGCGGCGATTAATTCTTCTCTTCCGGTAGAAACCCAAGAACAGATTCTCTCTCCGTTTACTACAACACCTAACCTGAAGCGAAATTCAAGGTTCACCCTACTTTTGTCTGTGACTTTTACCTTCTGTCTCTTCTTGCTTCGGTATCTTACCTTCTGTGGAATTCATGTTGTATGATTTCTGATTTCAGATTAAAAAAAAAATTAGGGAATTTCATCTCTCGGATCGATCGTTTTGGGTTACTAGAACTGAGATTTGATGAATGTGGCTGGAGATAATAAAGTCTATGAATTTTGTTCAGTTAATTAGTCGAAGAGATGTAATGAAGGAAAAAAAGTTTTCGGTTGTCTTGTTATCTTTTGATGCACAGAACAGTAATGAAACCTATAGAACTAGGGGAAATCAACAATTCTAGCAAAACCCAAAAAAAGTTTATCACTTCTACTTTGATCAATTCGTTGTTAGATTATTGCTAAATTCAATGTGTGGTCCTTCCTTCACCTAATTTTCCCAAATGTCTAAACTTTGTTAAAAAAATAGGAACTTTTTCGTGCTAAACTACTATAAGTGATAAGATCATTGGATTCGCTATCTTACTTTCATTCTATTTATATTTTGGGTTTGGATCTTTTATCCCATTGAGATTACTTGTCCTAGAACTGTGTCGACTGTAACTGATCTACTACTTCTGCATCTGATTTGATTTGTGATTTCTCTAGTGTTCCTTCATCACATGGCCTCCTTTGATGGGCCAAAGTTCCAGATGACTGATGGGTCTTACGTTCAGACAAAAGCCATTGATGTTGGATCATCAACAGATATCTCTCCGTACCTTTCACTGATAAGAGAAGATTCGATCTTGAGTGGAAACCGAGCGGTGATTTTCGATGTGTATTGGGATGTCGGATTTCTTGAAACAGGAACGAAAAAGTCAGGGTGGAGTCTATCATCCGTGAAGCTGAGCACGAGAAACCTATGTCTCTTCCTTCGACTTCCTAACCCTTTTCATGACAATCTCAAGGATCTTTACCGTTTCTTTGCTTCCAAGTTTGTCACTTTCGTTGGAGTGCAGATCGAGGAAGACCTGACCTTGCTTAGAGAGAACCACGGTCTTGTGATAAGAAACGCGATCGAGGTCGGGAAATTGGCTGCGAAAGCCCAAGGAACCCTGGTGCTGGAGTATCTTGGGACGAGAGAACTAGCGCACAGAGTATTGTGGTCTGATTTGAGTAGGCTGGATTCGATTGAGTCGAAATGGGAGGAGAAAGGGTCTGAAGAACGTCTTGAAGCTGCAGCCATTGAAGGATGGCTTATCTTCAATGTTTGGGATCAATTGTCCGAGTGATTGCTACTACTTATTTATTGTGATATGAAATGATTTGTGATTATGTGTGCCTGAATCTAGTGTTTTATCACTTTGTTGTATGTTGTTTGCTATGAACATCAACAAATACTGAACAAAAAGTGGACAGCTTGGGATTCGAACCGTGGCCATTACTGAATAAAATGAACGATGCATTCAATGCATTTATAAAACATATCTGAGTTATATTTAAGTTGACAAAAGAAGAATAGACAGTGGTTTAGTATATTCAAGAGAGATGCCAAATTTAAGAGAGGACCCCAAAAATATTCATTTTCAACTGTATCATCATCACCTCCTTATTTATGACTATTTTTGTCCTCTGCTTTATGGAGTATATATATTACTATAAAAGAAAAAATAAGAAGAGTGAAGAAGATGTGATTAAGAGGCAGAGAACTTCCCACCTATCTTCACTCTCCTGACACCGACATTTATCCGTGTTCTCCTAAACCATATGTTGTCAGTCTCTTATGCTTAATTACATACTTAATCTTTCACATTACGCATCTCCATCTATCCTTTATTGGAAACTCCGACTATTCCTGAAAATGGACCAGCTTTGTATTTTATCGAGAAACTCTTACAAAACTTCTCACCTTCTCTCTCCGTCTTGTCGATCACGTTTTGTCCTCCACCCTAAAAATAAGCTTTCTAGAACGCCGCAAGTTTAGGGGGTTTTCTGCTAATCCTCTTCTCTCTCTCTCTCTCTCTTTTATTGCCTTTTTAAATTGTGATCGGATCATAAAACTGAGAAATTCAATTCTTCTGGGGTTTATGCAATTTATCCCTGATTTGTTGTGAATTGATTTTTGGTTCGAGGTTTTGAAAGTGTGAGATATGCAGAAGAAACGAGAGATCTGTGAGTACAGGGACAAACTGGACAAGACCTTGTCTTCTCCTGAGCTCACCAATCACAAGACTCTCAAATCTCTTCTCAGAAATCAGCTTTGCTCCTCTCAAGGTATTCTTCTGAATTCTGATGCTATCGATTGTTTTTTTTTGCTTTTTATTGTTATAAATACACTCTGAGATTTTGCTTTATGTTGTTGGTGTGATGATTTTGTAGAGTGTAATGAGAATATATTGGATAAAAGAACAGCTGATTTATCGAAGCTACTTAGCAAGCTTAGGAGTGTATCCATGACGGATCATCAAGTTTCTAATTTAACCAACGATGCATCATCGTATGGTGATTGGAAAGTAAGTTTTTTTTTTTGTTCTGACTTCAAAAAAATTCCTTTTTTTTGTCTTCTTATTTCGACCAGTGGTCTTGGATTGTAACGATGTAGCAAAAAAGTGTTTGTTTTACAGTTGAAACATGATCATGAAGATTGCCGTGTTATGTACCATGAAGGGCTCGAAGGAAGTCCGTTTCACACTTTGCTCGTTGAAGGTTACATGGATGGGCCTATCGAAGACTGTGAGTTTCTTTTACAGGATTTATACCGCAGAATCGGGGTTTTAAAAGATGATTCTGCAGCTGATGTTAAGTGGACTTTTGATGATGCAGGTTTGTGCGTATCGTGGGAATCAACACTCTACAAGAAATGGTGATAGTCTCAAGATTTTGGATTTTGAAAACAACAGGACCTCATGTCTTGTTGGACAAATGTTTACTTTACGCGTTGTTTATGCATATAGGTGGCCACAGTTTGCATTTCCGCCATTCAGGATCTTAGAAACCACATGCTTGCAAAAGGTCGGGGTCGGTGAACAAATATGTTTAGTGAGGTTTGTTCACGTTTGAAATGAGGAGGAAGTTTGTTTTTCGGATTTCTTTGTAACCCGTTTAATCTTATGAAGCTAATATGGAAATTTTCTATTGTGGGAAGAAAGGATGAAGGTACCATGGCCATTGGCAGACAGAGAGATTATTGTGCACTATTTCCTATTTGAATACTTTAAAGATGGCTTAGTCGTCATCCTTCTGAACTCGGTAAAGCAAAATCCTTCTCGTGTTTTTACATCTTACCCTTGGTATTACGATTTGACATTACCTGAAATCAATTTTGTTTGCAACTTTTAGATCTCTGATTTAGATAGCATCGGAGTTTCCTCCAAGGACATCACCAAGAACGTTATACCTGAATCACCAGATGCAGTGAGGATGGATCTCGTAGGCGGATTTGTCTTACAAAAGGTTACTCCACAGAGGAGTTACTTCAGGTTAGTGATCATTGTAGTATTGCAACATGGTAATTGTCTTTGGCTATGAAGCTTAAAATCTAGCTTTTTGTCGAATTTTGTAGGACGATAGGGGATCTGGATATAAAGCTGGACTTCATCCCTCCGTCTCTTATGAATTTTATATCAAGGCAGCTCATCGGTAACGGTTTCAGGCTATATAAAAAGGTCAGAAAACCTGATTTTTGGTTTTGCTGTTTTAATGTTTCGGTGCAGTTTTGGTAGGTAGCTTTGTGTGATACCGTTTTCTTACTTGGATGTAACAGTCAGTTGCTTCGGTGGCTAAATGTGATGAAGATTACAGCAGAGCTTTAGCTGATCCTTTGTACACTAAAATACGGCAAGCTCTGTATTCAGCTAGTAAGGCAATTCAGGAAGAACCAAAACTGGAAGTCAATGAAGTGAAAGGCGATTCTCTGCCAAAGAACGAACACGAGCGTGATGAAGAAGCTAGCGAAAATGATCCTGTCCATTGCAGAAGAGCTGTTCCTGAGATTGAGGAAGAAGAAGAAGAAGAACATTTTGAGGAAAGTGTTTCTTCAGAGGAGGGGAATGTAATTTCCAAGACTCATGTCGATATCAGGAGACGGTTTTGCATTAGTCCAGAGGTAGAACAGGCTTTAGGGACTCTAGAGAGAGTAATATACATGGTTAGAAATATAACTCCGGTCCTAGAAGCCGAGGAATTGTCGCCAAATAGAGGAGAGGATCAGGCAAAGCAAGTAAGTTTGTTAGAGCACATTGAAAATGTTCCTCAAAGATCACAGAGGCAAGATTTTCCAACCCCAACAATCACACAAGAGACGAGCGAGTTTAGCCAAGCAGAGAAGAGAGAGAACGAGATAGGACAAACGTATGGCATCGTAAACAAAGGTAAGAACTCGAGCTTGCAGAGAAAACGTAAGACACGTTGCTTTGCTTTCAGGTCCTGGCTCTGAAGGAAGACAAAATTTCCATTGTCTTGGAAGAGTTTTTGTGGTACTTAGACGAGAAGAAAGATTGGATTGTTTGTTTTTGTTTTGTACTTGGAAGTCTCTTCGTCTCAGAAGTTTGTGGATTCTTTTTGTAAACTTGTTTCTTTCGAGAACCCAAAGATCATCATCACATACACAAATTTGGCGAAACTTGGAAAACTTCTACTCTGTGCTTCCAGACAAACCAACATAAAAAGATAAACCGAAATCTTTGAGTTACGGTTTGGTTTGGTTAAATAGTCTGTAGCAAACCAAAAATTTTAAAAACGAATGTACACGATTTTTCTAGAGCCCATGCTTTCTCAATTCGGTTTGATTTTTATACCGAAATTAAAACAGATTGGTTTAACATCTCAGAGAAAAGCCCTAATTTCATTTTATCTTTCAAATCCCCAAATTCTCGATTCCGTCGTTCTCTTCTATCGCAGAACCCTGTGTTCCTCTCCGTACCAGTGGATTCTAATTGAACGGAACTTGATGGAATCAAAGATTACGAGCGCTTCTGCTTCAAACAAGCCTTTCTTTTGCTTGAAATGGCCATGGGATTCAAACAAACAACCGAAATCTTCAAGCGTCTGCGACTTTCAAGGACCGTGGCTGTTCAGATCTATGCAAAGTGTTGGCTCAATTGCTCTCAGCTCCTTCAATTCATTCAGCTTCGGTCATGGGGTCACTGGTCCAAAGAAAAAGCCATTAAGTAGTTTTGAGCAAGGAGAAGCAGAGCAGAGGGCTTTTGCAGCTGCTTTAGCCAGCGAGAAAGAGGCCACAGTGCTTGAATTTTACTCACCCAAATGCAGACTCTGCAATTCTTTGCTCAACTTTGTTTTGGAGGTAGAGAAAAGGAACTCAAATTGGCTCAACATTACCATGGCTGATGCAGAGAATGAGAAATGGTTTCCTGAGGTAAAATTAACCTATGTTCTCTTCTTTTCTCGCTTCATAACACAGATACAGAGCTTGTTGATTGGAAGACTCAAGATTCACCTCTTTGTCTCTTTAAATGCAGCTTCTCCACTATGACATAAAGTATGTTCCTTGCTTTGTTTTGCTGGACAAAAATGGACAAGCTTTGGCGAAAACAGGAGTTCCGAGTAGTCGTGCTCATGTCATAGCCGGTATCTCTCATGTTCTCAAGATGAAGCGCCCACCCTCTGATTAGTCCACATTTGATGCAAACAAGTAATCTACAAAAGGTTTAATCGGAATCGGAATCACGGTTCTAGTAGTATGTGAATAAATGATTACGATTGGTAGGCCAAAAATCCTTACTTTACTAATGCTGTAAGATTGTGGTGATAGTAGATGTTTTTCTTGTACAGATAGATCTCTTTTTACTCTTTTCTTTCTGTGGGATTGAGTCATTTTGAATGACAAGTAATTTACCCGTGTGAGATCTTGTGTTGGTGGTTTGAGTTCGTGGTTATGTTTTCAACGACGAAGTGAATCCTAAAGTTGCTATTCTGCCAGTAAATTGAGGAAAAAGAAAATGTTATTCTTTTTTGTCTTTTTCTGCCAAAAACCCCTCAAAGTATCCCATTTTTACAAATCTACACTCTACCTGCCAAAAAATGCAAAATAACCATCCAACATACCAAAAAGCGTTAGCTTTCACAAAATCGAGGAGCTTCTAGGTTTAAACAGCACTTTAAATCGAAGTTCTTTTTAATCTTTTTTAGAGATGATGAAGCGATGGCTATGGATGAAACGTTTTGCACGGCTCTGGAATATGGATTGCCTCCTACAGGTGGTTGGGGATTGGGAATAGACCGGCTTGCTAACGTTGCTTACCGACTCACAGAACATTAAGGTCCCTCGTTTATCTAAATCCATTCTTGTAAAAGTTCCAATGTAGTATTGTCTTACTCATGTTTTGAAAATGTTGTTGCAGGAGGTAATTCTCTTTCCGGCAATGAAGCCTCAGGACGAGCCAGCTGCTGCAATAGGCACTGAACAAGGATGGTTTTTGCGACGTAACTCACTCCAACTCGTGGTCCTTTGCCTTTGGTTTTTTATTTGTGGTTTAGTTTCTCAGTCTGTTCTGAGACTTTTTCGGGGTGTGTAGAGATGATTGTTCTCAGCATCTCTAAATTAAAATTATACAGACGATTGTTTAAAAAAAAGAATAATTTATTATTAACAAGTCATTTGAAAGAGCTTTGGATTCATCAAAGTCGTTTGCTTATGTCCTTAATATTGAAGAGCCAAACTGTAATTTATCGACTTAACTTATTTCCTTGCGAGAGCTAGTCGGGCTGGTCCAAACCTAGTCGGGTTAAGTCTGGAAAAGAAAAACTAAACCGGAAAACCAGTTTTAGCCCTAAGAATATTGGAGACCGGTTTGGTTTGATTAGTTATAAAATGGTACACACGACCATCTCTCCAGAGAGCCTGAACTCTCTCCAATGAACAAAACAAAGAAGCTGGTGGCTTCAATCTCCACCCTTTTAAGACAAACCTCTCCTTCTACTTTCCGGTGCAACCCACTCGCAACGATTGCGATTAATTCACGAACCCACTTGGCTCGCGAATCTCTGGAACCTTCTTCAGCTGAGCCTCTGTCGATTTCCGTGAGGAGGCTCCGATTTTCCGGGAGAGTTTTTTGCTCGAAAACTGGCGCCAAGAGAAGCTCCGTGTGCTGGAACTGTGGTTTCTCGTCGGAGAAAGCTGCCTTTTTGTTCTGTGACTCATGCCGCAGCATTCAACCTGTTGATGATTCCGTCGATTATTTTCAGATTTTTGGCCTGTAAGTTTATAATATCATATGCTTCATCATCAAGTTTTTTTGTCTATAAGAAAGAGTTTTTTGAAAAAGTTGATTAGAGTCTAGGGTTTGAGGAAAAATAGCTGTTTGAAGGTCATATCGAAATTGGTTGAGGGAAAACGATTAGAAAGAATTAAACTTTTTTAGTTGGATTCAATAGCTGATCATGCAAAAGATGAGACCTTTGAATTGGTTTTGGATTCAATAACTTGTCTTCATAGGGAGAAGAAGTATGAGATAGATGATGGAAGCCTTGAAGGGAAATACAAAGACTGGCAAAAGAAGCTACATCCAGATTTAGTTCACAACAAATCCCAGGTCTGTTTGTTTTACAATGGGAATATCATTACTTGTTCTCATATTTTCTTACAATTGCCTCTCTCTTCTTTTTTGAATTGTTAACTAGAAAGAAAGAGATTACGCAGCCGAACAGTCTGCAAAGGTGACTGAAGCATGCAGGACATTAACCAAGCGGCTGTCAAGAGCAATGTATATCGTAAGCTTTTCACTTTTTCATGACATTTACCGGTTTTTTTGCTTCTACTGTATATGGTTAAGGATTCTTGAAAGCTGCAATTTTTCTGAAATTGTTTGACCCATATAATATTGATATTGGTTCCGTTTTGTAGATGAAGCTGAATGGCATAAACGTCAATGAAGAAGAAACAATAACAGATCCAACGTTGTTAATGGAGGTAAGTGCATCGACTCATAAAAGATTAGTCTCAGTGATGATTTTTTTCGTTTGTGAGCAAACACGTATCTGTTACAAATTAACACATTCACTTAGTCTTATTGACTGATTATGATGTCAGATTATGGAACTCAGAGAGGCCATAGCAGAAGCAAATGATTCAAAAGCGTTGAACCATATCCGATCCCAGGTACCTTGAAAATCCTGAATGGTCTAGCTTCCTTCAAATCCTTTGGTCTTTCTTTAATTTCTTTAGCTTTTCTGAAACTGAAGTTTCAAACACCTTCAAATCTGCATCTTTGGGCACTGGTTGTACATACTACACTGATCTCATCAATTTGATTTTGTTGTTTTTCTCAAGGTACAAGAGAAACTGAAGCAGTGGTCTGACTCTTTTGTCGAAGCGTTTGACAGCCAGAGGTTTGATGAAGCTGTTAAATGCATACAGAGAATGACTTATTATGAGCGAGCCTGTGAAGAAATTGTGAAGAAGCTATGAGGCAAGTAGTCCTTCTTAAAAATGAACATTTTTTATGTTTGCCTAAAAGCCTTACCGGTCACATTTGAAGGGAACACATCATAACTAATTAGAGTATCTTAGCTTAATGTTTTAAGTTTACTTATATAGAACTGAGGACTTTGTAATAAGAGCACTGACGGATTCGTTGCTAAGAAGAATATTTGATTTGGTCCCATGGATACAGAATCTACATATAAAATGTCAGAGAGAGAGAGGTCATGTAGATACCTTTCGCTGTGCTGCTAAAGCAGACTTCTTCTGTAAAAAAATCCGGGCAAGATCTTGCTTGCCTTCTCTGTTTAACCCATAGAAAACTGTTCGGAAATTGACAGTGCTTGGAGCAATACCCTTATCCAGCATCTCAGACAGAAGATTCAGGGCATCTTCAGATTTACCTGCTTGGCACAAACAATTTATGAACTTACTGTATGTTTTAAAATCTGGTGAAGTTCCCTTCTCTTTCATAATGTGAAATGCTTTCCAAGCCTCTTCCGCTTTTCCCAGGCTCATGTACCCGCATATCATTGCCGTATATGTAACAACAGAAGGTTCGCAGCTTTCTTCTTCCATTTTCTGAAATGTCTCTAGAACCTTCCCGATCTGTTTCTCCTTGAAGAAGTGAACAATGAGAGATGTGTAGACATGGACACCAGGTTTAATTCCCATTTCCTTCATGGAATTCACTTTATCCAATGCTTCTTGTAACTGCCCCTTCTGCAATAAACCATGAACAATGCTTCCATAAGTATACTGGTCTAGTAAAGATCTGTCTCCTTTAAAACTGGCTAATTCTGACAGAGCTTCCTCTAGTTTTCCAATTCGACAAAGAGCTCTTATGTAAATGGAGTAAGCCACAGGGACTGAGAAACCTATCTTGCCAAGAGAATCCAAACAATGTTTCGCCTCCTTTGTGTTACCGACTTCACATAAGCATCCCAAGTAGTCTTGGACTAATTCTCTATCTGGGACAAAACCTGAACGAATCATCTCGCGGAATGTTCTGGTGGCTTCTTCAATGTTCCTGCCTTTCTTCTCGCAAAGAACTGTGATTAAACACTTAAAGGTCGAAGAGCTCGGAATCAAACCCATATCTTTCATTTCCTTGAACGTTCTAATAGCGATGTTGGTTAGACCGGTTCTACCATACTGCATTATCATGATTGCCCATGTATCTTGTGTTATCAAGCAATCTTGTCTTCTCATCTCGTAAAACAGATTTCGCATCTGCTTGAAATCTTTCCCACATCCTGCAACTTTGATGCCCATGTTGTATGCCTCTGTACTGTGCTTATAGCCATTTCTCTTTCCCACCCATGAAAAGAAACGTAAAACAGCGTTGCCCTGTATCTTGCCATTACGGAGAACCTCAACTACTAGTTCTGGTGTGAACTCTACCGTCGATTTTTCTAGAGCTTCTTGGGTTCTCTCCCAATCTCGGGATGATGATAACATGCGACAAATTTCTTGCACATCCATTTTATCAACAGTAGATGAAGCTGGTGGAAGAGATGACTGCTGCACTACTTGTGGACGCTTATAGTCATCAACAAGCTCCTTTTCTTGCCTTAATTCTGTTTTGCAAGATATGTCTAGCCCTTGATGGTAGGATTTGCATTTTTTCTGGATTTCTTTGATATGTTCAATCTTCTCCTTTTCGCCATTCTTCTCCATACAAAAGATAACCCAAGAAAACATATCATCCCTGATAGCTATTTTGGAGGCGTGCATCTGATTAAGTAGCTTTAGGATCTCATCATATTTTGCTGATCTACAGAGCTCCTTCACAAAGATTGAGTAAGATTTCCATGTCGGTTTGATGCCCTTTTCCTCCATGCTGCTAAACACCTTCCATGCCTCTGCTACTCGGTTTTGGCCCAAGTGACCAGCAACCACGGCTGTGATAGCGACGCTGTCAGGCTCAATTCCGTTCTCTATCATCTCTCTGAATAAGTTGCAACCCTTTTGAAACTCTTTTATCTTGAAGAGGTGTTGCATAATCTCAGTGTATGTAGAAACTCTAGGTGAATGCCCTGAACTTTTTATAACCTCGAGCTGTTCAAGTGCTTTAGAAACATCGTTTTGCCTGAGATACCCACTGATAATGATTCCGTAGACATTGGAATCATCCAGATTCCTCTTCTTCATTATATCGACAATCTCTAGAGCATCTACTATTCTATTGGCTCTGCAAAGTCCTTTAACCAAAATCTCAAAATACTTAGTGTCGAGGGACAGTTCCTTGTTTTTCAACTCGCGAATCAGTTCCAGCGCTTCTCTTATCTTGCCGGAAATACAAAAACTCTTGAGCAAATAACCAAAAGCATCATGTTCTGAAATCTCACATATCCTAACCATGTCATCTGCAATGGACTGGACTACATCAACTTTCTCTGATTTCACTATGCAATCCAGTAACATCTTGTACGTTTTCAATCCAAAAGTGATACCCTTTTCAATCATCTCCTTATAGAATTCAAGAGCAAGATCACCTCTACTGGCGATGCATAGAGACCTGATCATGATATTGTAAGCCGCAGCATCGGGTTCGAAGCCACTTTTCCTCATCTTCTCAAAGACGAGCAGCCCTTTTCCTATCTTTTTTGCTTTCCCGTACACTGAGATAAGAATAGTCCATGTCCTAATATCCTTATCACAAGCGTTCCTCTCCATTTCTTTCACCAATTCGTCTACCATATCGAGATCCCTCGCTTCCCCAGCACTGCTTACCATGGTGTTGTAAACTCCCACTGTATGTGAATAACCATCCTTGCCCTTCACCCAATTAAAGAACCTCAGAGCCAAATGAGGAACCTTAAAGCACCTCTTGAGTACTTTTTCTACGATTTCTGGTTCAAACCGAAAACTCAACTTTTCTAACCTGTCCTCCATGGAAACTATAAAATCGTCATCTGCCCTGACGACACTCGTAATCTCATGAACCACAGGACTCACGTCGAATTCTTCAAGAACACCTTTCTGAGCCTCTCCATCCTCACCTGAAAATCCCAATCTAGCATTCTCACGAACACCTTGCGTGCAAGAAACCAATGCTCCATCAACACAACTAGCTCCTGTCACATGGGTTTCTCCCAACACCGGAAATCTGCGCCGCGTGGTCTCGTCTGGTTCAACAACATCCGATCCTAAAATCTCAGTAATCTCATTAAAAAGTGAGGCGAAAGTAGCAGCTTCTGCTTGGATCTTCGATGGGGTCTCACGGGTTTTGGATTTCGATGAGTTTGAGAAACCTGAGAAAGAAACGAGTGGGTTCCTTCGCGTTGGATCAAAAAAGCAGGACTTAAATCGAAACAAGGCTCTCATAGCTGAAACTCGATCAGAAGAATCCTAAGTCAATTCCAACGTCAACTCGAACTCCAAGGAGGGAGGGAAAATAACGGTCGAAACCGACCGATTAGGTTGTTAACAATTTGCCTTCAGTACCAAACAACTCAGAAAGCCTTGTATTTTAGACCAAACAGTTTTGTCTTAAGATCTTTGAGAAAGAGGCTTCAAGAAAAAAAAGCCTCTTAGCTTTTCACAATTTAGGCCGAAATGAATTTTACTTAGCTGAATTGTAAGGCCTCGATTGTATACTTGCGTTAACGTTTATGTATTTTTTTCTGAATTATCCCAAAATTTTAAGATTTTTCCTTCAAGTTTGCTTCTCTTGTTTTTTTTTTTGTTAAAAAGACATTCTTTGTGCAGTCATATAATGGCGTCTTTGGGTTGATCCCTAATTCTGAATCTCATGGTGAGTTGAAAAAAATTCTTCTATAATCTTTAACTTCAGTGTTAAGGCGAGATTTCTCACAAGAAATTTTTTGACCTCAAAGACAGCTCAGTTTGTGTCTGTCCTCCAATCAATCAACAACACAGCCATGAGCCAGCCAACCCATTTCTCATGTCCATGTGACTACTAATTCTACCAAATATTTTCATATTTATTTATTATACTACATATTCCCAAAACAGTAAAGTCAGAGACATCTCTAATCTTAGTGAAGATGGTTCTAATTTAATTATTCTCTTACCAACTGGAAATATACTTTCCCCATATTAAAAGCCAAGGACTCCAAAAACAACAAATCCTTAAGATGAAGAAAAAGGTTTTGTTCTCTCTTTTCTTTCCCCTTTTATTAATTGTACTTTCATTCTCATACACCACCAAATTAATTAAAAAATGATTGATATATCTAATTACAGTATTCATAAACCATGACCAAATATAAAACACCCCCCAAAAATATATATATTTAAGAAGAAACAAAAAAACCCCAACAAACCATCCTTTGCCATGGAAGATTGTCTTTTTCTTTTTGAAGTTGTTGTCCTCTCTTCGTTTTCTATTCACCCAAGGCCAAATCTTCAATCAGCTGAGTAAAGAGAAATACATGAGTTTCCGGCGAACAGATCAATGAACAACCGAATCAAAAGAAAAAAAGATGGCAAAAACCCTAACCTTTTGTAATGTGTGTACATCAATTCTTTGGAGGGTTTGCGAATTCACCGGCATTTACTGAGATAAGTGTCCTTGCCAAAACCACCAAGCATTCTACAGGCTACTTCCAACAATCTCCCTGTTTGTTTCAATCACAACAATAACACCTTTATTAGGTCACAGTCCATCACAATCACACACACTCTAATCTCTCCATGATTGTCCCCTTAATTATAATAATAGTATTTGTACTTTACAAAAAGCCCAATAATTTAACTAACAAACCATCTTGAAGGTAGGAAACGTGACTAGATGCTTATAGCCAGCTTAGCTTATGGCTATGACCAAACACACACACACAAAAAAGCCTAACCCTTCTTTGATTCTTGCTTGTATTTAGTATTTACTTTCCTAATATACTCCACCTCTTGCTCGGGGTTACAGCATCCGGAATTATTCAATTGGCTCGGTAATTCTGCACCAAGCCATTGACCGAAATGGTGGCTCCTGCTTTCAAGTGGTTCGGATTGGATAACTAGACATATCTTACATTCTTGGAACACTAATCTTGTTCGAATCACTAGACCCATCTTACGTTCTTGGAACCCTAGTTTTGTTTAGACAGACATTCACAAAACTACCATTCTCAAGTTCTCATTGCACCTCGGTTATTGACAGTTTGATTTAACCATGACTCAACATCAGATCAATTTATCAACCTATTGGTGCTTAATCATCTAAACTTGCCAATCAATGTAACGAATACCAAAAAAAAACGCACCTCTTCTAGGCTGAACAACTTTCTTAACCGGTTTCTTAACCGATTCAACAATCTTCTCCTCTTCAGGGAACAAAACACCATCAATCCCCTGAACCGAAATCCGACCGTCCGTATAAATGTCTGGATCGAACAAATAAGCCGACCTCTCACCGTCTCCAAACTTAACCGAACCATCAGCTTCCTTAGCCGCAACCTTATGAGGAAAACGCAGCGTATCGAACTTCACCTTTCCAAATCTCCGAACAGAATTGTACATACTCTCCTCCGTCTGATACTCCGGTATAATGTGGTAATACACGATCTGCTCCGGAGCTCCTGGCTCGCTCAGCTGATCCGTCGTCAGCTTCGCCATTGCTTCGTCGTTAGGAGCAAGAACCGTTAGCACGTAGCCTTCCGACACTAACCGACCCATCTCCGTCGCGAGTGACGTCAGATTCACGAGAATGTCTGCCATCTCGTTGTAACCACCGTAATGCAACAGCGTGTGGATGAAATCTTTGACTTGAGCTTCACCGTCGAAGTGGTGGTTCTTTCCTCCCGGTCCCGGAGCCGGCGCCGGAGCTAGCGATGGACCAGGAGCCATGGCGGATTGGATCGGGAGTGCCGGTGGAGATCCGGCGGGTACTGGAGCGGCTTTTTTCTTGAGACGGTTGGTTCTCGGGTCAACTTCCGGAGCTCCTTCCGGTAAAACGGCGGAGATTGATTGGAGGCTCCGACGGCGATTGAAATCCTCTTGAACAGAACGAGGGATGAGAAGACGTTCGATCCCGTGGATCAATCCGTCGGGTCGGGTCAAGTCATCGGGTCGGATAATCTCAGCCGAATCAACCATCTTTTTGCCGTCTCCTTTAGTCTTGCTCAAATGGACCTGATCGTTCCCTAGCGTGTGGTGCTTGACCCGACCCGATTCCTCGGAGGGCCATTGGTCCGAACCGACCCGGTTGGGGATAATGTGGAACATGAGGAGTGTTTGGAGGGATTTGAGATTACCTGGCTCGAGCAAGAACCGCTTGAACTCCGGGTCAAGGTCACGCTCGAGTGCTTCGTTGCGAGGGGCAAAAATGGTAATATTGTGGCGACCGACGGCGTCTTCGAGTGTCTGAAGGAGGAGAGCCTTCTCGACGAGCTCGGAGAGCTCCGTGTAACGAGAGTCGAGGAGAGCTACGAGGACGGAGTTGGAGTTGATCTGACCCGACCCAGATGAAGGAATCGGGTTCTTGGATAATGCAGATGCGCCGGAGGAGAAAAGGAGGAAAAGAAAGAGAATATTGACGGCGGAGCCACCACAGATGCAGCGATCCATGGAGCTCTGTTAGATCGGATAATCAAGAAAGATGGAACAATAGTTTTCTCTTTTTTTATTTTGTTGGTGAAAGAAAGAGTTTACTTTCTTTTTATTCTTTCTTTTAATTTTTTCTCTTGAAGTGTCGGTGATGGCAAGTGGAAGTGTGAGAGAGAGATGAGTTTGGTTGTGTGTCTGTGTTGTGTAGTAGTTTTGGGGTTTTTTCGACTTTTCGGAACAGGCTGGTGTGGGGACCCACCCAAAATATATAATGTTTGCTGACTTTAGCTTTTTCCTCATCCCAGCTCGGCTCGGCTTAAACTTCCTTTGAACTTTTTTTTTTTTTGGAAAGGGAACTCGACAAAAAAAAAATATATATGTAATTTGGTAAATAGGAAATGATGTAAGTGATGATACTTAACTTGAAAGTGAAATTAAGAGAAGGAAAGATAAAAGGAGAGAGGCATGTGATTGTGCGTGAGAAGCAAAGAGGAAGAAGCCGAGGAACGCGTGGCTTTAAAAGGAAGCTGTCGGTTTGGGACGTAAACATCCATCTACATATTAAATTCACCTTTTGGGGATTGTGAATTATATAATGAAATTACTACTTTTACGCGCCATATGTACGCGTAAAGCTCACGCCCCAAAACAAGAAAGCATCTACAAGCTTTTTCTCTAAGACCGGGAAAGCGAGTATCTTGTGGCCCCACCACACCAAAAAAGTTTTTTGGATTCAATTTGGGCCCTTTGGCCTGTTTGGCCCATTCCGTAACAGTTCCGAGAAATTTTTTTTTTTGTTTAACCAGAAACTACGAGTGTTTTTTACTCAAATAGTATTTAAGGCCATCCAGAACAAAATTGTTGATTTTTTTTTTTTGCTTTTGCAAAAGAAACATTTTTTTAGCGACATATAGTACATTCACTCTTTTCTTGTGAATGAAACTTAAAAATATGGAGCATGTAAATCGTAGAAATACTTTCTCGTTTTCTACAACAAAGGGAATCCAGAAATATCCCTGACAAGTCTTCCTTTCAAGAACATATTACTGGTTCCATCTTGATCACATGGTATATGGCCGTACGTGGAGTATCCTCAACCCGACGTAAACTTCGATCTTTCTTAGATAATCTTTTGTGTTTATGGATTTTACGACTAGTCATCGTGGTCTATGTTATGACTTAAGCGGCAAAGAGTCTACGAGATGACACTACATTGTCGTTCTGAATATATCGAGACTTTGCTTTTATAGCACAGGTTTTTTTTTTTTTTTTTTTTTAGATAGCACAGGTTGCTCACCCCTCTAAACAAAAATTATTTTTTTTGGATTTAATCTCCGGCCAACACTATATATACTTTTCTTTTATGTCTGATTATTTTGGCATAGAGAATTTAATTCGTATATGTGAACACAAGTTACTCTTTACACTGCATCAACATTTACAAAGTTTAAAAAATATAACATAATCATAATATTAACAAAAAAAATATATATATATTAATTCATAACTGTGGAAAGGAAATAACAAGTCCTTCACTGTTAATTTAAATGAATAGTATACAGCGACGACAAATTTCGATTGGATTTAGTTTTGCTCTACATGTGATTTGAGGAGTGAACAAGAAAAGGTATTATTTGAGGAAAATATGGAATACAAGTTTTCTTTACCTAAATGTTAGGGAAAAACATTTATAGACGTAACGCATGGGATTCAACGCATACTAAAATTCATGAAGAATTGTCGCATCACAGCTCCATTTCATTCATAAGAGACAATTGAGAGACTAAACAAAATTGTTACTGTAAAGAGAGATAAAAGAGGAAATAAGAGGCAATAAATAAAGGAGATGAAAGTGGTGGTGTGGTAGGAAAAGTGTGAATCAATGTATGTACAAAATCAAAGGGTCCCCACAAGAAAAAAAGGGCAAATAAAGAAAAGGACAGTTTACACGAAGACACACACTGTACCCTGGATTCACATGAAACCCTAAGTACTTCACTTTATTCACTTTTTTTTCACTCAACCTCCTTTATTATTTTACCACCTGGACCCTCTCTCTCCTAAGCCCTAAACTGTCACATATATAGCTATAGCACTGCTACTATATTCCATATCCCACGCTTCTTCCGAATCTATTGCTGGATCCTTCTCTTTATTTATCCCATCTTAATCCAATTCCATTTCACAACCAAAATATTTCTGTTTTGTGTGTGTTTTTGGTATTAGTTTTGATGTGGCTTATGATGTTATCAACCACTGCTTTTTTGAGAGTGTTTGATCCCTACTTAGACTATTCATTAGGGCATGTATGCCACGTTACAAACTCACACATGTGTCTTTTCTCCACTTTATCATTAATCAAATCTCTAAAAAAACGTGATTATCTCATTATCATGTGTGAATTCATTGATTACTGTGCAACCTAGATAATAGATATACACACAAAAGTACGTTACCAATTTTTTTGATCCAAATGTAGTCAAGAGTCCATGAATCTAGATGGGTTGTGAATATGCCATATAAAATTAACTTAGCTTCTGAGGATGATTTGATTTCGAATTATATCTCCAAAACGGTGTCTACAAGTGTTGTTGGAATAGAGATCTTCACCTAGTGGTCTACCTTGTACGGCTAAAATTAATTAACATTGTCCATGAAATGACTCCTCCAACAAAGTTTGGTTCCGATTTGGACAAATGTATATAATCCGGTATCGAGTCTTCTCACTTCCTAAGTAAACTGATGATAATCTATTTATTGAAAGCTACATAAATTGAAAATAGGCGCATTCATTTGCACATTTATTAATAAAAATAAAAAACTATGAACAAGAGCATTTTGATCTACATTATACACTTGGAATCAAATTTCTAATCGGTTTTTGCAGACGACGCCGTTTCAGCTTGTGAAAGGCTTCGCCAGAAACCTCCACTGTAAAATCTGTTCCACATCTCTTTCTCTAACGCAATCACTGCCTCGTCTTCTTCTCCTTCCTCCGTCGAATCAATCGCAGTCGCTGATTTATCGATCTCGTCCTCGCTTTTGCTCTCTAATGGATGCACAGCGAATTGCGAACTCCCTACTTTGCTCAGCTTCTTCTCGCAATCTCCACTTTCTAGAAGCTCCTTCTTCGCTAATCGTCTCCGTCGCAGACGCCGGATTGCGCGGCGGCAGAGTCCGCGAGGGAGTTTGTAGACGGCGAGGACGACGAGATTAACGACGCTGCAAGGGCCGCAGCAACATAGGGCGGCGCAACCCGCCGTCGTACCACCGCAATACTCCGCCGCCGTGGATCCACCTCCGCCGCACAGAGACGGCGTTGAGAGACTTCGACGGAGACTCGGCTGTTTCCGGTTGAGAGACGATTCAGAAGAAGTCGACGGATTCATATTCAGTTTTGGTTTGCGATCAAAACAGAACAATCAAATCTGAGAATTTTCGATCTCCGATCGGGAGTGATGCAGATAGATATCACAATCAATTGCTTCCAAACACAAATCTCTCGACCCTCTTCGTTCTTCTCCCTTCGTCTTTGCTCAATGTGCATCACCAATTCGAAACAAAATCGGATTTTCCCGAGAAAATCGCCAAGAAAATCAGACACTGAATCTCAGACTCCTAGAGAAAAATAGGAGAGAAAGACCCAGAGAGAAGAATCGAAGATGAAAAATGAAAGAAGCACAAATCCAGGAAAATTTCCCAGAAGGAAAATATATTCTCGAGAATCCGAAGGGTTTTGTTTTGAAATGGAGAGAGTGACCGTAGGGAAGAGATAATTTGGTGGGAGGAGGAATGTATTAGCCTTTTAGTCTTCACTCTTGAGATTAAAAGCAAAAACTTTAAAGGCAGAAAATGATTATTTGGGTTGCTGTTTCGGTTATGTATGTTGTTGCTAGTAGATGAAGACGACCCTGAATCAACCAATCATGATCTATACGTGTATATATATATTAGCTATCTCAGTGGATAAACTACTACTCTCATTAAGCATTATTTAGTTACATATCTGCAAAAATCTTTCCTCAAATAGGTTACTTTGTGTTATATTTAATGTTTGATACCATCTTCTTAGAGTAGGGAATTTTTCTATTCATTTTTTATTTAATTTTATGTTGTGATATGATTCCACTAATTTTTTTTTTTTTAAGTTAAAGAGTGTACATTCATTAAATTTGACAAATTGATGTCCTGATAGAAGATTTTTTTTTTAATATATATATCATCTCTTAAGTTTTGACTAATCACTCAAAGTTACATCATAAGAAATATCATTACCACTAGATAATTACCACGGCAGCATTATTACTAGCAATAAAAATATTGATATATAATGCCAAAATATAGTTGACCAAAAAAAATGCTAAAATATAAAAAATAAAATAAAATGATCTATGGATTTTATCAATTGATTATGCAATACAAATCAGTTTACTATCTTATTAAATTGAATCATATTGTAAACTATTGGAATTTTCATAAACTTACACCAATTTATTACCAAAATTCATTAAAATCACACACAATATAAAAAATAATTACATATACATACCAATCAAAACTTTGATAAAATATCTTGTTGACTTCTGACCAATAAAATTTGTTGACTATGTTAATTGTGCAATAAATTTAATTTTGTCCATAGTAAAACACAAAACTAAAAGAGAATGTGGATTTGAACCTAAAACTTTGAAAATTTCATACTGTTTTACCAATTAATTATCAACACTTTTACGAATTTAGCAAGTAATAATTGTTTTTATTAATATGCAAAATAAAAAAGGAAAGAAGACAATTGTTATGGTATTTTAAAAACTTTAACTTGGGGCTGAACATTAATGCCCATGAAACTGAAAGCCCATTATATATCCACTAAACCCGGCCCAAGTCTATTAAAACAAGAAACGATGCCACGTGACATCCACTGTTCACACCTGTCCTGTCTGTCTCCCTTTTAAAGTTTTAATTTTTCCTTAACGACGAAGGAAGGATGGCGAAAACCGAAGCCATTTAGCATAATACCTTCCTTTCTCGCTTTTTCGCCTATTGTATTTCCTTGAAGATAAGTTCAGGAAACCGTCAGCTTCGTCTCTTGTGCGACGTTTCAGAACCTAGAGGATCATAGATGGGTCTTCTCTCCAACAGGTTTTGTTTTCTCCCCTTTTGATTTTCCGAGAAATGTTTTGGTTCATATACTTGCGATCATCTATGTTTCTCACGAAATTTGTGTATCTTTCGTGTTTGAATAGAATCGATAGATCGAGTTTGAAACCTGGGGATCATATCTACTCGTGGAGGACTGCTTACATCTACGCCCATCACGGTATGTATTCCTCTTCGATTTCGCTTTTTAGAAACCCAATTTTGTCTCTACTAACGAACTTCTCTTCAGATTTTGTAGTTTTTAATGTAATTATAGCTGTCTAGTGTTAAATCAATTTGAGATAATGTTCGATCTGAGAAAACCTAGGGGTTGTGGGTATTTGGCCGATGAATTAGGGTTAATGTTTTGAACATTTGAAGCGACATTCGAATCAATATTTGCCAAATGGTGTGACCATAGAATTGTGTGGAAGCTGAGTGTATAATTTTGCATAGGCAGCCTAAGAAATGGTTGCTGCTGTGATTGCGTTTGTTACCAGACTTTTTTTTAGCTCACAATCTAATATTTTTGTGCGTAGGTATCTATGTTGGAGATGACAGAGTCATCCATTTCACAAGACGAGGCCAAGAAGTTGGAACCGGGACTGTTCTAGATCTCATTCTGGTAAGCTCAGGTCCATCCCGAAACCACACGCACTGTCCAACATGCGTTCCACCAAATGAAGGTCACGGTGTTGTTTCCTCATGCCTAAACTGTTTCCTAGCCGGTGGTGTCTTGTACCGGTTTGAGTACTCGGTCAACGCCGCTCACTTCCTCGCAAAAGCCCGAGGAGGAACCTGCACACTCGCTGTCTCTGACCCTAATGACGTAGTTGTCCACCGGGCCAAACACCTCCTCCAAAACGGATTTGGATGCTACGACGTTTTCAAGAACAACTGTGAGGATTTCGCCATATATTGCAAAACCGGGTTACTGGTTCTTGAAGGAAGGACAATGGGACAGAGCGGTCAAGCTGTGTCGATCATAGGTGGGCCCATTGCTGCGGTTTTGTCCACGCCGATGCGGCTTGTGACAACAAACGTTTATGGAATGGCGGCGACAGCGGTTGGTGTGTACTGTGCGAGTAGGTACGCTACTGATATCGGCATGAGAGCTGACGTGGCGAAAGTCGCAGTAGAAGATCTCACAAGAAGGCTGTCTTCAGGGCTTTTCCAAGTAATTGAGCCGCCATTGGCAGCCATAGCTTTACCAACCACAAGTTGATAGATAAAGCTTAAGCTTTCACAAGCTTCTTCTTATCTCACTGTTGTATTCTGTATTTCCAGTTGACTTGGCTTCTAAAAATATTGTAATAAGTAAACTACTTATATACTTGTATGTTTCTTATATGGACTATTGATCATTGTGTCATACTGTGATGAGTCTAGGTGAAACAGCAATCTAGTTTACGGTTCGGATTTCTTAGTTTTATCGAAATCAATAAATCATTTGTAATTTTGGTTTGGTTAAATTTGATTTCATTTATTTCGTATACCAACTTGGTTTTATATGCCTCCTTTTAGATTTGTTGAGCTACATTTTTTGGATTTAAAGGCAAAGCAATGTAAAAGAGGCTCAAAATGTATTAAAAGCAACAAACTTAATAATGCGGACCTTACCAAGCTACAAGACCTGGTTAATGTGATGAGTAGACCAAACACAACGATACTTGCGACAACACAAAATTCAGGAGAGAACAAAAAAGAAAGTAAACACCATGATTCTTGCTTTCCTCTTGTCTCTATCTAGATCTCTCTAACACTGGCGGAGATATTGATTACACAAGCAAAACTGCGTTTATACATCCATCATTCTCTGGATTGTTCGTCACTTGAGCGTATTTCCCTGAAGTCAAAAACAAATAGAGTTAAGGCACTGCCACCACATTTATCACTTGTGCTCAAAGGTTTTCGTCACTTACCCCAGACAACTTTTCCAGCTGGTGTAACAAGACCAAGCTCACTCACATTGACCTGGCAATCCATTCACATATTTGAGCATTTCAAGAGATATTGGCAGCTTTAGCATAGGTGTATATATCATGGAACTAACCTCAATGATTGTTCCTCTGGTCAAGACACCAAGTGATGTATACATTGGACCGTTAGGGTTCTTCTTAACTCCGATGATCTCAAGACAGAAAGTGCATTTTAGTTCAGGGTGAGTCACGTGGGCCTTGGTGAAACGCAGCCCAGATGGACGGATGAAACGCTCATACTTTGGTGGCTTCCTTGTGAAACCAGGTCCAACAAATGTAGCTTTCGTAACCATCCTCTTCCATTGTTTTGCTGTAGTCGGATGCAAAAAGGGAAACCATTTCAATAGTTGTAAGTGACTATCTAGCTACAAAGCAAACTGAACATATTCTAGAATTCATGAATCATCGCATATATGATGATGAGTGAATAGAAGTTTATGATCTCAAACTAAAGACATACTTTTCCTCTTCCCAGATCGAATCACTCTGAACATTTCATCTTCAGCCACGGGACGGACCTGGAAAAGGAAAGGATTATTAGCTGCAAAGAGGGATAATTTGAGCTTACCCATTCCTTAGAAAAAAATTACTGAAGCACGAAAAAACATTCATAATTTATATAAAATCATGAAGAGAGCTTTCACCTTTGGCAGAGGGACCTCCCATTTGCCAGCTTTCTCTTTCCTCTTTTGTTTAATGGTGTTGCTAAGAACCTACACCCAAAAACACTTGTCATGTATTGCTACACCATCTTCAGAATTATCGATGTGAACTCGGGAAAAACAAATTTAACCTTGGCCCGACTGGTGCTCTCACGATCAAGGAGATAAGCAGGAACAGCTCCATCCTGAACATTCTCATCATTTTTACGCCTTGATGATGACTCCTCGTGCATTTTCAATCTGGTGTGCCAAAATTAAACGAATGTAAAAATCTCAGAACACAGCAGCAGAAGAACATATGACGATGCAGTTCATCAATTGGTGATATGCAGTCCAAAATTCCCCCGAAAACTCAGAAAATAGCACAGAGCAATAACAAAAACTCTGACTAAACGTCTTCTCAACTATACACAAACCACACTTATTTTCTTAGAATTGCCAATTTATCATCATACAACTAACATCTTTGATCCATGATACATTTTCGGAGGTGAACAAGAGAAGGAAAAAATACTTACGTTTTCTTCATGAGAGCTTTCTCAGCATAGTTTTTCTTCGCAATCATCTTACCCTTGATACCTAAAGACTGCAATTCACACACACAAAAAGACAAATCAGCAAAAAAGGAAGCCAAAATAGTTGAAAAACAAAAACAAAAGGAAGAAGAAGAAGGAGAAGAAATCAGAACCTTCTGAGCCATGGTGGAGTGCTTGTGAACTTCACGCGCCTCCTTCTTGCGCTTGCGCTCGAAGTGGTCGAGGCGATATCCATTCCTCTTCCTGTGCAACTCAATATAATCTCCCTGCGGCTGTTTTTCATCCAGCAAAGAAGAAACCAAAGAAATAGTCAGAGATAGAAATCCTCAAGTCTCCATATCTGAGAAACGAAAGCTACAAGAATACTCCGGCGGCGAAGAACGAACCATGGTTACTGCAAAGCGATCAGACGGTGAGAGAGAGAGAGACGGAGATGTTCAGAGAGTGCGAGTTAGGGTTTTATGAACGAGTCGGATTTTGGGTCTTATAAATCTAATGGGCTTAGTTGCCAAATGATAATGGGCTTCATCATTGGCTAAGCCCATCCCTTCAAAACGGTGGACTGGAGATTAAATGACGTTGAGAAGTGAAAAAACCTTTTACGTTTTTTACACTTCAAAAAATAAAGACATCAAGGCTCATCAACAATCACTTCATCTGCTTAATAAACTATAATTTTTCTGTTGATACGTAATTAAAGTAACTCGATTGAAAGGCTTCCACAGAAGAAAAAGGAAATGAACCCGAAGGATGATATTAGTCTACATAGTTGCCATCAAAATTGCTGCATTCCAAAACAAGCAAAAGCACATCTTTTTAGCATGTTTTGTAAAGAGAGCACAACATCATTTCATATTACAGTTGTGAAACCACTTCTCAAAGTGTGTATTAACTTGTGAACTTATTATGTGAGTAAGCTATTGGACGCAATCTTAAGTCGCTCTCCCGCAATTTTCATCATATGCTTTCCTTCTACGGTCAAGCTGGTATTTACCGAGGACTGCACAGTTAAGAGGCAAAACTCATCAGTCATTATCATATGGTTTTGCAGTTTGCAAAACGTTGAGAGACTAGAAATGATACCTGCAGCGAGACAACGTCCTGCAGAATCAAATTTATCTCTGACTTGGATGACGATATTATCTTCCTAACTTTGACGTCGTTGTGCATCAGTAGGATCACAGAGACAATGCATTTTATCAAATTTAATGAGTTTCGACCACTCTCCCTGTCTTGGACAGATGATAGCACTTTGGTGTTTTCACTGACTATTGATCGCATTCTTGTCAGAACCTGTTCCGTGAGTTTGGAGCTCCGGTCGAACAAGAAATAGCAAGGTACTAAATAGTAGAGACATGTTTGTATGTAAAGGTAAGAGTTCTCCTTATCTTCTGGTATACACTGCAAGAAGCGCGCATACGGATGTATCAATCCCAAGATTTATAATGAAACATTTTAGGACCCAGAAAACTTTGTAAAAGGGCATGTAAATTAGGAAAGAAGTGCTCACATTGACTAAGTCGATCAGATATTCCGGTAAGAATTCACTTAGAGTGGTTACACTGCTTTCAGAAAGTCTGGTAGGTGTAGAGTCCAAAGCGCAGATCATCCTGAGAATGGCACACCCATTGTCCAACGCAGGCTTCAAAATCTGCACCAAGAAGAACATCTCATTAGGTATGTGAAATGTTATTATATGAGAATGTTACTAGGCGTTAGATACAAGTGTTATCAAGTTACAAACTTACTATTTGTTCGAGTAAAACTTTCTCTAGAATCTGGAGGACAAGAGAGCCATCACCCATTTCTGACAAACATGAGCAAACAAGGTTTGTAAGTGCTTTAAATGTGCCACGATATGCCTCCTGCTCATTACAGTCCATCGCTAACTGCCCTTTCTCTGCATTAACATAAAACCATAAGGTAAGCTATCACCAAATGTAAAAAACATGATCATCTCTTAAACAAGCACAAAACCAAGCTCTCGTGTCATCAAATTTCCTACTTATTTTCAAAAAAAAAGTGCAAAAAGTTCATGAGTATATTTTTGAAGTTGTCACAGCCAAAAGGAAAAAAATCTTACAGATTCCAGACAGTACCTGGAACAACTTTAAAACGTGCAATTAAGGTGATGAAGAAGCTGAAATTATCTGTAATCTGGATATATCCAGCTCTATAGGCAGTGTGAAGAACTTCCACTGTCCGATACAACACAGCTGGTTCAAGTTGTGGATCTGCGATATACGTTGAATGTGGTCAATTACCTTTCCTTTCATTCTATCATCAACAGAAGTCACTTTAGAAGATGAATAAAGACATTCACGAAGGAAATGTGAAACTCACATAGACAGCATGAAACTATTGATTTCAGTATGGGAGAACTGAAATTGTCTATGGTAAAGTAGTAAAAGAAACAGAGAGCCAGGTCTTGGGAATCCCTAGGGAGACTTGTAAAAGGTCCACCGGACCCATCACCTGTACCATTTGAAAGACAACGGAAACGACAAGCCCTGTTTCAGTTTAGTGACACTAAGAATCTCAGAAAACATTTTTCTGCAACAAGAATTGCACCTTCTCCCTGACAAGGGCTGAAGAAGTTTTTGATGTCTTCTTCAAATGTGAGGGAAGCATTCAGGCACCCAACTCGCCCAAGGTCAAGCATAAGATGCAAAACAGCCTGAAGAAAATACAAATTCGGTAACAAACAAAAGATAAATGAGAACGTGATACTAGTTGATAAAAAAGGCGTCCATGTACGAAGGATTTCGCCTTGAAAAACCGAAGATAACTGGATTGACAATGAATTGTATGAGTCATGGGTTAGCACCTGCGTAGATAAGGGGTGTTTATCACCGAACTGATTTAGCAGTGATGGAAGTTTGTTGACCCAAGCACTTTGGTAGTTATTTACTGTTGGATCACTTGCACTGAGATAAAGGATATCCCCATTCTGCAGATATTACAAGAAACAGATTTAGAGTTCAATTACAAGAAACAGATTTAGAGTTCAATGTGCGTGGAAAGATAGACTCCGAATGAAACAGTCGGCCAATATCAAGACCGAAAATCTCAATTAAATTTTTACTTACAGGGATAATCAACTCTCTAATGATTGAAATGCAAGCCATTTTAAGTGGAGACTCTGGTTTGCAATCGTTGAATGTAATAGTAAATGCCTGAAAAATATATACGTAATACCAACAATCAGATAAACAATGATGTTACTGCTAGTTATCAGAGGAACTGAGAAAGTATATCCTTCTGCCTAGCTCAAATTGCTCTAAGAATCTTAGACAAACCTGCAGAAGATTATCTCTCCAATCACGGTCCACCCTCAAAATAAGTTTTGGAACAAAGGGCAACAGTGCAAGTAAAGTCTTTTCGTGAATAGATTTACTAAGCCTAATGCTCCTGGTGATCTGCAAAATAGATGTTCGCAAATACCGGTGAGAACCTTTTTTTCCCTTCTAGATTTGCAAGTAAATTAGCATTTTATCAGATGGAGTGCAGAGTGCAGACAGAGGAACAGACATCGAAAATATTCGTAAACAACTACTCAGCCTGAATTATATTTTAATGTTAAGTAATGAGATCTAACCTTGCCTAGTAGTGTATTCTCGATAAATTCCAGAAATCCATTGCAGAGATCAGTGGGAAGGTGGCTCCATTCACTTACGTCCAAAAAGATTTCTGTCAATACACTGTTGAGGATGAAGTACCTTTCATCACGCTGTCAAAAAACAATCAACTAGTGTAAGGCAGGTCTATATAATCATAATAAGGAAAGCATAGCATATAATCATAGGGAGAATACACAATGGCAGGATGGGAATGCTTTGCAATCAGGAAAGGGAACTCTTGATAGAAGACTAAAGCCAGCATGTAACAGAAGTTTTTTCCTTCCTAGTGTCATTATTTGGCGAGTGAAACAGAGTGATTCTTTACTAGGCAGGGAGCACATAAAGATAACCACCAAAGTTCTACAATATCAAATTAACTATTTAACATAAAGATATAATCTACTATCTAGCGTTATGATGCATACCTTTCCAGAAAGATTGTTCTCTGGATTAAGGGGAAACAAACCAAGTAACTTTTTTGATAACATTGATGCAGTGTCCTGATCCAATATCATCAGCGTAACTTCCTCAGATACAGGTAGCCATATAGTCTGTCTTTGAATGTGCCTACGAATGGAAAACTTGATTGCATAACCTATGCTGCAAAGTATATGGTGTATACATTCAAATGATTCTGCATCGAATCCTCGTGGAGCATGAATCAATGGAATGAAATCTTGGAAACAATTGATTAAGACTCCAACAATCTCCTTCAATCTCCCAGAGACATTGGTAAAACCTGTAAGAACCCAAAGAAAAGTGGTTAGAACACTGTAAGCTTCTGCAAATGCAAATCATAGAAAAAGTAACTACTGATTCATTGTCGATATATATTTTACTGCACATGAGAGACGATTTAATTAGTACTATCAAATTAGCCAGAGAATCAACTTAAGTGGCAACATTTCTACATCCAGGCCATAAGATTATAAGAATTGTGGGGAGAGATCCCAGAAGAAAAAATGAAGGGCTATGGAATTTTAAATATGCAACAACTACTTATTCCTTCAAACTTTGCAGAGACAATCTAGAGGTCGTACTAGAGAGGAAGAGGGCAAAGGAGAATGGACTAGTTGTACAGTAGCAAAGTGCATAGATTCAAGAAAACATGACACAAGCCATATACCAATAACTTATTGATGAGAAAAGAAGACAGATGGCACATACGAACACATTCTTTTGCAGCATCTTGCTCATAGGCAAGTAACGTTTCATTCTGTAAAGGTCCCTACAAAAAAAAAAATAAGGGCACAAAATGCAAAAAGTTTCAGAAACTGTTAGAATACGGAAAACAGAGCACATTCTCAGAGCGGTTAGGTGTGAATTAAAAATCAAAGACATCTTAATATATACAATGAATCTTTGAACTAGTTTCATAAGACAGTGCATTTATTAAAGGAACCTTAATGTCAAATGTCATCTATTTTTTAAAATACTAAAGTCTCTCCGAGAGGTAGATTTTTTTTCCAAATGGTTCCCTCGAATCTAAAGATATCGCTGCATTCTATATATTCATTCTTTTAACAAGCTAGAGACCACAACAAAGAGTAACATATACATTGCTATGCTACTTCATGCATGTGCAACACAAGAAGTTTGGAGTCATCCAGCATGAAAATGATTAGATACCTTTTTCTGTGATTCGGCGTCGCTCTCATCACACGGCAACAGCGACAGGCAATGTGCCAACCCAGAAAGAACTACCTTTAGCTTGCTTTTATCTTGCACATAGAAATGGTTTTTCTGAATAATATCCTTGTAGTTTTCGAGAATCTGTATGAAGTAGCAGATGTTAACTTCAGGAAACGTATTGTAAGAATAAAGGCATAAAAAACTACAGGCAAAAGTTGGAAATGTAACAGTCTATGTCATAATCCAAGAAATCACAGAGCAGACACCTTTTCAGCATATAAGGAAAAGGTAGGAGGGTAGTACTCCACAACAAGGTGGAAAAATTTGAAAGCCATCAAACGAACATCAATAGCTGAATCAGCCATAGCGCTAAATATGTATGGCATCAAAAGTGACACCATAGGGCCCTGGTTATCCTGAATAAATTCACACATAGAATCAGCTGTTAGATACAACGGTCAACTATAAAAGACATCACTATTTAAGTAAATGGGAAGTTTGAACACAAAAAAAAAAAAAGTGAAATGCGTGACCATGTGGTTGTAAGTTTTATAAACAAGTTTGAAAAGAGGACACGTAAGCAACAGACTAGAAACCATAATAAATTTCAAATTCACTTGTTGCAGCTCATAATATGAAGGGGGACTAACACAACAAACTAAGGAAACATATGTTAGCGGAACCAGTAAGAATAACAAGTGGCAGAAAGAAAAGAACTGATACCTCTATACAAGCAGGAAAGATCTCAGTCTTAAATAGTGAATAGAAAGTTTCTCTCACAAACTTATCATCATCACTAATGCGTTCCCTAAGTTTCTGTATGATAGCATATTTATGTGACTGCAGCTCTGCTGGATAATGCTTGAAAAGGTCGTTGATACCATGTAACGCATCTATACAGAAGAAGAAAAGAAAAAAAAAACAAAATTGAGCCAATGAACAACGCAGCAGGTGTCATATTTTCCTCAACCAAAAACATCTTATTAAACATGAGAAACAAAAGTACCTTTGCGAACTTTGGCATTGTGATGAGAAGTTTGTTGCAGAAGCTCCTTGAGGGTCAAGCCTTTCTTACTTGTAGCTAAGCCACTCTTTTCTGCTCCCACACTTTGCTCAGGAAGTATAATTGCTGCAATATAAACAAAGCCAGGTTCAACCATAAGCAGAGAGCTAAAAAAGGGAAGAAAACAGTTTGAATTGGCACGAGAAAGCAGATACCTTTGGATTTAATCTCTGTGTTCGTGGCATTCTTTGGTGGAGGTAATTTTCTCCCGAGCTTCCTCTTAATTTTCTGCCAAAAAAAAAAGACCATCCAAACAATTCATCAAACACTGAAGAAAAGAGAGAATATTTGTGAAACCCAAAGGAAAAGCACCTTAAAATCAATTCCTTTCTTTTGCTGCTTCTTCGCAGGAGCCTTGGAGCGAACCATTTGTTTTCTTTCTCAGCTACTATGTAAAACCACAAGTATCTTAACAATTAGCTTCTCCTGAAACTGAAAGAGAACAATCAAGCTCAGTCTCACAAATACCTAATAACGAGACAGAGGTGGTGGCGGAAGAGCGGCGAGAAACCTGTGTTAACTTATATCGGTTAATCGGTTAAGGGCGTGGGCGTTTGATTAGGGCCGGTTTAGACGCTTAAGAGTAAATCGGTCCAAAACGACACCGATTTGCGGTGGAGCTGAGGACACTCCGGCGAATGGCTTTCAGCTTTTAAGATTGTGACCGAGGAAAAAGAAACGCCACAGGGTTTAAAATTATTTTATGTCTACTTAAGATTTTGTTTTAGTTATCTCAAGTAAAAAAGTTCAGAACGAACAAAAAGAAGGAAGTTAGCGGCTGATGGAAGAAAGAGATAAGAAGTTAGGGTTTATTAGTAAGTTTTAAAATTTTAATTTTGGCTAATTTATAACCAAAGACCAACATAATCATTGCCTATGACTTGTACAACTGAGAAATGGGAATGTTTTATACACAAGAATCTTAACATAGCATCAAACTCAAAAATCAATGTCAAATTTCTGTAGAATTTAGAACACAATTCCCTTGTTACTCTAGAATAGTAGTTTGCATTCCATAAATACACTCTTTTTGCGATGTCTGAACATGAAAAGAAACAAGCATTTTTCATCTATGATGGGGTTCAAGAGAAATTGTATAATGACTAATTAGTTTCCTCCTAATCGGTATTCACTTTGATGAATCTTGTGGACATTCAATCCTTACACGAGTTCATGGAATCCTTCTCTTCATCCACAAAATAAGGGTTGAATTGCTTTATGACATGCTCATAGACAGGTCTCTTGAAATATACAGCCTGTCAGAGAAAGAATGAATGATAAGGGCCGACAAGTTTCAAGCACAATAGCTACTAAGCCAAAGAACTCACATGTTCAATCACTTGTTCGGGTAGCATCCACGACCACACCTTGAACTCTGGTTTTGCAGTACCGTCTCCAAGGAGATTTATCTCTTCCTCTTTCCCCGTGAACTTGAAGAGAAACCTGCATTAGTCAATCATCAAGACAGTTCTTTAGATCCACAATGCAATAGTCTGTATTTGCAGGTTTAAGATTGTGTCCACAATTATACATGAGACAGTATGCTTAGTTACCACTTCTGAGCTTGGCCTTTGTAACTTGTTCGCCATTTCCGATTCAGTTTATCCTTCACTTCTCGGGGAAAATCATAGGTCAACCAGTTTGGTATCTAGATGTTTAAAAAAAAGTCAAAAGCAGCTCAGTTTGGTGATACGAAGAGCGATTCCAATCTCTATCCATAAACCTTGAAAAAGAATCTTGTGGAAGTAGATTTAACAATTTACTATGAGAGGGATGTCAAAAAGCGTGCCTCCGCAATGAATTCCGCAGAGGTAACCCCAGTTTCTTCTCTCAGCTCTCTGAACGCAGCGTTTCTCAGATCTTCGCCTTCATCAGCGCCACCCTGTAAAAAGCAGAGTTGATAAAACATCTGGCAAATTGAAAACCATCCATCCAGGATCATAAACTAGTGATTCTCCAGCCTAACCTACTTCACAATTTCATTCCACTTGGTTCTTACCATAGTTAGAACTTTTTAGATTCAAATGAACAATCACCGTGGAATCAAACCCCTCTTTGGAAATAAAGATAAGAACTTAGCCATTGCACTACAAATAGCTGTTGTTTGGTGAGAAGTAATTTCTCCAAAGCAAAGCAATCAAAGGATGACAATAAACCCTTTTCGTAATCACACAAGAGAGCAATAGAGGATTCACCTGAGGCATCTGCCATGTATCTGGAACGTGAATCTTTGATGCAGTAAAAATCTGCCAAACCAAAAACCATTTCAATCCCAATCATGTAAACCCCTTAAGTGTTCCAAATCAGATAGAGCGATGAGAGAGGATAAGGAAATTACCTTTCTACATGGACTAACAAGACAAATTCCAACATTTTTCCGGTAACCCACCGGCGGAGAATCAACTGTTCTCGCCGGCGGAGATAAGGCCACGGACATAACCACGAGCGGCTTTGAGGCAGAGACTGGCAGTTTCAAGCATGAGAACTTAAAAGGAAACGAAGAGAAATCTAGACGAACGGAGACTGCGGATTTCCACATGAATCCAGACGCCGCAACGGCCATAACGACGGGAACTTCTTAGGCTTCCTTCCTCCCTCGTCCGCTCAGAGAAAACTCGGCGACTGATTCTCATTTTCTCTCTCACAAGTGATAAAGATATTATTACGACACTACCCTTGGATATCAAAACGCCGTCGTTATATACCCTCCAGTTTAAAAACTACTAACTAGTACAATTTTCCAAACAAACTACTGTACGCAGTTCATTACTCATGTTTTCATGTTTTTTTTTTTTTATTAGAATACTAAATCAAAAAATTACGTTTGTTTTTGGTGTACTAAATGGCAATTTAGTGTCAGACAAATGGCAATTTAGTGTCAGACAAAGATTAAGTTGAGACCACTTGAAAAATGCGAAGGGGAAGTTTTTTTATTCAAAAGCATTCATGGGAGTAAAAATCATGAAAACATTTGTATAAAAACCTTTCACCTTTCCTTTATTCATATCGACTTAGTAAGTACTATCAACTTTGATAGGAAAACCAAAAACAAATGAAAAAAAAGTTGATGGTTTCCTTCCAAAAAGCCACAAAAACAAAAAAAAACTGATGCAACCCAAATTTTCAATAAAGAAACACCATTTCGTCACTCATATCCAATAGTTATTTCCTTGGAAACAACAAAAATGTTGAGAGATTCGAAGAAGATACAATGTGGGGACTCTAAGGAGTAAGTTCACTTTAAAATAAATATGTCAACACCTATGAAAGTTGAAAAACTTCCTTCTTTTCCTTTATTAGAGTATTCTTTAATTTCTTCATCTACATCTGCTGATCTTCATCATCGTCATTACTAGCATAATCTATGATTGAATTAATACATCCACATACTAGATAAACATGTCATGAGTTAGTGACCTATGTCTCGACTTTTTTTTTTTGAAACTATGTCTCGACTTTTTAAAAAATTTATTTATGCGTTTTGTGTTTGCTTTTGCTTTTACATGATAAAAAAATTTACATGTTCGAAATATAAAACAATTTTAAGTTTTTCTATCATTCTTAAAACGCGACAAAGCATAGCATTCTGGTGTCTGCAATTGGGAGCTTCGTCCTCGCTTCCAATCCATAAAAAGGGTGAAGTGGCTCCCACCATGATTTTCATCTTGCGATCCAACGGTCCATTATTTTTTGTACACGTGAATCGTGATTGTAGTAGTCGGTGAAATTAGATTACATGCTAAAGTATATTTGAAATCACCATAATAAAAGTTCCACTAATCCCATCTCTCTCTCTCTCTCGGTCGTTTTCAAGTTATAGCATAACTCTTAGTCCTCTTCCCACGTTACTCTGAAAAATCATGATAGTTACCAAAGCCAAAAGGCAACGACGAATGACGACGACTTTCATTACTTTTAGGCGCGTCTTGTTCATTATTATTTTATATATCCGGTATGTTTTTATTCAGTTTCTTATAGTAGATTTGGCAAAATTAACAAGATATAAGTCTATGGATGCAGTTGAAACATTTTTTGGAATATAATAATTAATAAGTGTCGCTACAAAAACTGAACCCCTGAAACGATATAACCAGTCCAGAATTAGAGTTTGAATCACAACGGTCCCAATTAAGGGCATGAATCAACTAAATTTACTGGCTCGTTTTTTTTGTTGAAAACTGATCATCTATTTAAGCTATAGATTAGATAGGTTGGATCGGAGATTAGGTACACATCATAATTAACATGTGTTGAACAAACGAATAAAGCGTTTTAGGGTAGAGTATCAGTACATTCGATGTTAACCATATAAAATTATTGAAGTTGTGTATAAGAATTTGTGAATCACAATCTAAAACAAAATTGTTTTGGATGCCAAAAAATATATATTCTGTGGTGAAAAAAATGGTTTTGTTACTTTTGTATATGCCGATCGACCATTACAAAAAAAGATTATATTAAAGTTATAAAGGGAAAAAAATGAATAAAAGGTTACCAAAAAGAATAAATAATGTACATTTTTTCTCGTTTATTTCTTCAAATGAATAATGTACAATTTCCTTTTCTGAATTAAATGAATAATGTACAGTTTTATTTGCTGTCAAGTTTGTTGTTCGTGTCATTCCTTTCTTTGATAGTTATATAATTTTTGTTTTTCAGATAGATAAACTTAGAAAATGATATTAGTTATTTTTTAATTATAAATTTAGAGTTAAGAATTTTTCATAAAAATTTTAGATTTAAGTGTTCTAAAGGAGAACTATATTAAGAGTTCTTAAAAAAAAAAAAAAACTCTATTAGAAGTTCTTAAAAAAAAAAAAAAAATTGGTTTTTATCGAAAGACAAAAAAAATTTTTTTTTTTTTTTTTCTCATCCAAATTAACATGGATCAGACATGTATCACATAAGAGTCGGTTCTTGTATTTCTTAATTAAGAACCGACTCTACTCTTTTTAACATTTTTTTATTATATAAATTATAAAAAAATGCTCTAAAAACCCTTACAATTCTCAATTGATCATGTTCTTAAGGATTCTATCTTAGCGTTAGTTTCCGTCTCTCTCTGACGTTCATTATTTTCCACTATTCTATTGCACAATACGATATTATGTATAAAATCATTTTCTTTCTTATAAGTATGCATAATATCAGTTTCATAGCCATATATACATATGATAATATCCATTCGTAATATTTCATCACCATAATCATAATACTTACATTACCATACTTTCTATAACTTTTATCTTGATTAAAATAACTTTTCTGTAAAGACTAAACTTTTTTATATAAAACCCACCACGAGTCCATCAAGAGTACTTTAAAGATACCTTTCTCACTTTCTCCCTTCCACCAACCACCGTCTCCCCCACCGGAGCTCCGACATGACCTCCAAAGACTGTGGCTCCCACCACAGCCACTCATCCCGCCGCCGTAAAATAATCCGGCGTGTAATCTGCCCACTAGTGATATTCCTCATCATAGTCCTCCTCGTAATCCTCCTAACCTGGGCAATTCTTCAACCGTCGAAGCCACGCTTCATCCTCCAAGACGCCACCGTCTTCTCCTTCAACGTCTCCGGCGATCCACCGAACCTACTCACTTCCAATTTCCAAATCACTCTGTCCTCTCGTAACCCCAACGATAAGATCGGAATCTACTACGACCGTCTCGACGCCTACGCCTCTTACCGGAGCCAACAGATCACTTTTCCGACGTCCATCCCGCCGACTTATCAAGGGCACAAAGAAGTCAACGTTTGGTCTCCTTTCGTCGGTGGAAACTCCGTCCCGGTCGCGCCGTACAACGCTTTGTCTCTTGACCAAGAACAGACACGTGGCGCACTCATGTTGATGGTTCACATCGACGGTCGAGTTCGCTGGAAAGTCGGGACTTTTATCACCGGGAAATATCATCTCTACGTTAGGTGCCCGGCGTTTATCAATTTCGGGAATAGCGCCGCCGGAGTTATCGTCGGAGATAACGCCGTTAAGTACACGCTCACCACCACTTGCAGTGTTAGTGTCTGAAAAGCGACGACTTAACGGTGACGGTGATATCAGGTCACGGTTTTTTTCTTTTTTACGTAATATATATATTTATAATTTCGTAGCGGTTGAGTTTTATATATATTTTTTTAGCAAGAATTTACAATCGGTTGTTATAACGAGTTGTAAAGATCGAAAAAGGAATACAATATAGTACTAAAAACAAAATCAAAGATGTTGATTTTTATCTCAAGTGGCGATTGATGATTGATGATCGATGATTAAATATAATATTGTTTTCTCTAGAATGATAATATGCATCTTCTCTTGTTTCATTGACTTTGATTTTGAGGTGATCCAGTGTGACGACAATTGAGCAATTAAAAAATAAAGTGAAATACTTAATCGGAAAGATAACAAATCGTTAATGTTTGTGGACGTTGTGTTACGGTGTCATTGTCTAATGTCCTGAGTCCATAAATGTCTTATTTTTTGTTTTTGTTTCTCTTGAGTTTTTCTTATGCAGAATCAAGACCCGTTCTCTCGTATTACTTTTATTCCACACATCTCAAAATTCGTTTTTAAAATTCGTTTAGATCTTTTATTAATTTGCACACTTATTTAACCACACTTATTACTTTTATTACATCTCAAAACATACTCAAAGTTTAGATCTTAATATTCGTTTTTAATTTGCACTCTAAGTTCATTCAAAGGAAATTCTTAATAGTAATATATTGGTTAGCTTTTCCTTACTTTTTTTTTGTCAATTTGTATTGGTTAGCTCGTCTCCAAAATATTATTGGATCTTGAAATGAGAAAAAGTAGAATCTTGTTGCTTATTTTACAAGAACAAGGATTATTATTTAACGTACAAATCTCTTGAGTATTCTATAATATACTCGTAGTTTTTGGGGTTAATAATGTAGTCATCTTATCTTTCTTTTCTAGTCATCCTATATAACCAACTGCTTAAAACTATTAACCCGAAAAAAACGAAAAAAAGCTGCCTCTTTCGCAAAGGATTGTTAGGCGTATATATTCCAGCTGGAAACCACTTTCTTTAAGACAAGCAAATTATGTGTATATTTTGTCAAAAAAAAAGAAAATTATGTGTATATAAGATACATTGTTTTTTTAGGAAAAGAAGTTAAATATATATAAGAAAATGTAAAATATTGCGTAAGAGCGAGGTCCAAATCTCGCATGGCACAACGGATCGTTAACCAGCTAATAATGTTTGATGTGTTCGGAAACGACTTTTTGGGGTTTGTTATGATGGTTTTCTCGTCATTTATATCATTTATTTACTAGCTCTCCCACGTGTTTGGTTTCCTTTGTGAATCACACGCTGCGGAATCCAATTTGTCATTTATTAACATTATTTTTAGATTAGGTGGTGTGTCCTCGTACATACACACGCATGAGTTTTTTTCGTATTATTTGATTTTCTTATTTTGAGGTGTTTCTAGCAATTTCTGTAATATTGTTAACTCAAACTTTTATATTGCACATTGAAATACATAAAATTATTTCATTAATCATTAAAAATACAACGAATTAATAGTTATAAGAGATACAGAATTCCTAAACTTCGAAAGAATACCCTAATAAAAACAGTACCTCTCATTTTAAAAGACCTGTTTAAGATATTATTCTATTTCTATATTCTACATAGTTGTTTAAAAAATTTATATAGTTGAGGGGCGATCTAGTATTATTTTATTTATTAAATTTGCTTGACCTTTCTCATTTAAGAAAGATGTAACATTTGAAAGCATGTCTTCACCTAATCTTGGTTTACAATTACAGGTCACACACAACACCAACTTCGCTTTGTTTTCTTGCTTTTAACATTACAAGTCTTTGCAATGTTAGATCAAAGATATTTTTTGTTAATATTTTTTATAGTTTCGAAATTTCGGACCTGGACCGGTTTGTAATTTTGTATAGACTTACTGATATTCGTCGTTCATTTTCTAACTTTTGCTCAAAAGTCTTTTGTCAAGTTTCGAAGACAATGGCGCATCTTAGAGCAGTCGCTATTACGGAAGTTTCTTGGAACGTTGTATTATACATTGTAAATATGACTCTCTTTACAATTCCCAAACCAACTACCGCACTATGCATCATCACATTCCCACATGTAGATCTCTCTTTTTTCATTATATACAAATACTCACATAAAATATAGTTTTGTATACGATAAGACCATCATTGATTAATCACCAAATTGGAGAGGGAAGCAAAACACCAGAACCCAAAAAGTAAAAATTGAGAAACAATCTTAAATGTTATCCTAAATATCTAAGAACCATGTCACAGGTAACCTATAATTAATCAAATCATCTAACAATATTAAATGGCCGCGTCACCTTTGACTTTGAAAAACAAACCGCGTCAAATTAATCGTTTTATTTATCTAACACACGTTATCTCTACAGTGTATATATATACCTATATATGCCCTCTTCGTTCTTCACTGAATAATAATATTTCTGTTTTTTACTTTTTTCTCTCAACTCTTTCAAAAATATCACAAAGAGAAACTTTCTACAAAGGCATTTTATCGAACACATGGGGGACAGGCAACCGCACTTGAACGGTACGTATTACGGGCCGTCGATTCCTCCGCCGACGAAAACGTCTCATAGCCACGGCAGACGCGGCGGTGGATGCGGCTGTTTAGGTGACTGCCTTGGCTGTTGCGGCTGCTGCATCTTAAGCGTCATCTTCAACATCCTCATCACCCTAGCCGTCGTCGTAGGCATAGCCGCCTTGATCATCTGGCTCATTTTCCGACCCAACGCCATCAAATTCCACGTCACCGATGCCAAGCTCACCCAATTCACACTTGGCCCAGACAACAACCTCCAATACAATCTCGACCTCAATTTCACTATCCGAAACCCCAATCGACGGATCGGTGTCTACTATGACCAGATCGAGGTCAGAGGCTACTACAGAGATCAGCGATTCGGCTCCGGTAACGTCTCGCCGTTCTACCAGGGCCACAAGAACACGACGGTGGTCGGAACTAAACTCGCGGGACAAAACCTGGTGGTGCTTACCGGAGGAGAGAGGCGGGATCTGGACGAGGATTTGAAGTCCCAGATCTATAGGATCGATACGAAGCTGAGGCTTAGGGTTAGGTTTAAGTTTGGGTTGATCAAGTCGTGGAAGTTCAAGCCGAAGGTCAGGTGCGATCTCAAGGTTCCTCTCACTTCCTCTAATACAACCAGCGGGTTTCAGTTCCAGCGGACCAAGTGCGATGTTGACTTGTGAGACTAGTCAATGTCAACGCTGTTGTCTCTGAATTCTGATTCCATTTCATATACACCTCTTTTTTTATTTATTTTTATTTTTGGGTTTAGATTGTTTGCTTCATTATTTTCATACCTGGACTTTCTTTGATATCGTTGAGAGACGTATATTTTATGTTATTGTAATTTATTATTTATTATTCTACTGTTCCATGTGAATAAATAATTACTTGTGAGATTTATACCTTTCCTTTTGTTAATCTTCTTTCTACTGCCACATCAATTCAGGTTAAAATTAAAAATTACTGCGATTAACGCTAAATTGATGACCTTTGTAACATGTGCATTGATATCTCATGTCTAATGCCAAATGTTTATAACTCTATTGCCACTATTAACTTCATAACTGTCATTCTGTCAATGATATAATGTGTTAACTTTATTATGAGTCTCATGAAGCATTGATCCATGTATCAAAAATCCGAAATCTCCTGCTTCCCCATTGATCCATTTTGTGTATGTAGAACGAGAATAAGCAACATTGCACCCATGGAGGATTTCTTGCCACTTGCCCCATCTCCTCACTTCCCATCAGTCTATTCAGCTTCTTGACCATAGCCTCTTCATCAGATGGGTCACACCCAAAAAACTTCTCCTGTCAATAGATTCGCAGATGTAAATATCGGATAATCCTCCATGAACTCAACAATGATTAGTATTTTACCCCTTCATCAGCATATAGAGAAGCATGGATTCTGGCGGTTGCATCTTCTAGTATCACTAGCAATTTGATATTTCCGTTGAAATCACAGAATTTTCTGACATCTTGGGGATACACTTGTATGAACCGAACAACACACCTGAATTTAGCAGTCACCTGCATCAGCATAACTAAACATCAACTCGATAAAGTCTTCATTACTCTTGTTCTACAACTTAAGAGTAAATTATATAGCTTTTGGGATACAATACATTGCGATAGGTCAGAATGTCCATCAGAGTAACAAAAGGAGCGTCCTCATGGGCAACCCCTAGATATAACCAAAATAAGTTTCAACAATATGTCAGGATGTCTAAAAACTCAAAACTATGAGCTAATTATAAACCTGTGATTCCTGAGTGGGAAGGACTAATGCAACGTGGGATGGGGTTCCATCTTGATGACAACTTCACTCCGCACATTCTGAATTTGTAAGAAAGCTTTTCTTACGCTGAGAAAATCCGACGATGCATAACATCACATTACAGGATAAGAAAAAGCGTTAGAAGAAACCTTTGAGGCCTAAAGGCTTGAATCTCTGTGCTCATTATGTACTGAATCTTTGTAGAGGGAGTAAAAGTGGCGTTCCATAATCCCATATTTACTTGAAAGAAAAGGTTCAAAAACTTCACGTGTTGACCAGGTTCAAGACAGTGAAGCGCCTGCTTCTCACTAACTTTGTCTACTATGATCCTCAAAACGGAACCAAAAGTAGGAAATTTGTGTAACACGTTTACTGGCAGAATTTCGGGTTCGACACATAAAGGCACCCTTTCTGACCTGTTATGATGTCAAATTGCAAGACAAAACAATGAGCTTTCAAGAGCCGACACCATACGTTTGGAATATATGACCAGAAGCTAGGAAATGAGTAGCTGTACAGAAGAAAATACAAATACAACAAGTACAAAAAGGATCTCAAATCCAAACTTTAAACGAAAAACTTGAGAGCTGAATCGGGTGAAGCATACAGCTTACTTTACCAAGATATTGCACGGTGGCATTTCAGTTCCATCCCAAACAAAGATGTACCACCTATCTTTATCATCCTTGGTAATGTGAGCAATCTTCAGGGGAAACAGAGAATGAAAAACAATGTCAAGGAGATAGCAGACCACAACCTCTACTCTGAACACTTTCGGTAGTTTGAATACAAATAAACATGAAAGATAAAACCAATCAATTTTTTTTCAAAAAAAGATCAATCTACCAGGCATGATAGGTTTGAATAATCCCCTTCTGTGATATCTTTCAGGGAAGTGAAACAGCATGACCCTATCATCAAACAAAACAAATCTTCAACCTTGAAACAATCAACTTACCAAGATACAGAACCCATTTGACTATCAAATAAAGAGCCACCATTTGCATATGGATATATCGATGAACAATACTATTCACTCGCAATCCGGATTTAGGAGGACCAACTTGTCCCTGCGCAAATGCATTGGGTGCTTGAGAAAATAAAAAACACTGCTGGTACGGTATCATAATTACCATCTTCGAAATTGTAAGTTATCATCCACTCTCTCAGATTTGATAAGAAGTTCTTATCCTGTTCTCTCATCTGAAATTTAGGTGATGACTGGTATGGTATAAAATCCTCGCCATGTTTCCCATTGAATAGAGCAAAAGACGAAGATGTTTCATTGCAGAGAGCAGTGATTTTCCGGTTAACTAGTACAATCTGCGCTAAGAATAAGAGTGTGATCCCAGAAGAAACTTGTTTCAGAAAATCTGCAAGAGTCACAAAGGATATATCTTCCCAGACATCATATCAGAAGGAATGGTTTATCGACCTTAACACGTGAAAGCGAGATTATATCCCCGATCGATTCAACCCGAGGAAGCGCGTGAATGGTACGAGCGATGAACTTAACAGGAAGGCCAGATCCCGAATGCGATGGATCGACGATTTTCAGCGTACAGGAACAATCTGCAACAGAAATCCATCAATCGGAAGGATAAAAACGAAGCTACGAATTGGCATTCCTGAACTGAAGAGATGGATTTGCAAAAGGATCACGATACCAGAGGCAGAAGGAAAACCTAACTCTACGATGACTCCAATGAGGTTAACATGGAGATGCAAAGCCTTGAAAGCGTCTTCAATTCTCAGGAATTTGTAGTCATCCCTAATCTCCATGTCTGTGATCGCTGGGGTTTTTGCAAGGGTTTTTCTGGAGACAGACAAAAGCGATGACTCACACTGAAAACTCGCTGGCTCCGTTAGAGGTTTCGTTTCTCAAATGGGCCTTAAAGGCCGAATATGAGTGATCTACACTTTTAAAAAAGAATGTTATATGTGATTAATTTACATTCTGGATAGAAGAAGTTTTCATTTGAGTTACCTTTTTTCTTTTCACTAATGATTTTTTTTTTTTGTTTTCTAATACCATTTCCCCAATATATTGCATATGTTTCTTGATGAATAAATTGGATGCCCACAACTCCTCGTGATTTTGCTTACATCACCATCAAATATCTGTATATAATGATTTGAAAGAAAAATACAAATAAGAAGGAAATTAGTTAGAAACAATGAAGTATCTTAAATTTGTTACAAGAAAAAGAAACAATGAAGTATCTTTCTTTTTTAACAAACATTTAAATCTAAGTGACCAAAGATGCTATGAGTTTTCTTTCTAATTTTATTGCAACTCCAGCTCATACAATCTTCTTGATCATCGTGATATCTTAACGAGAGCGACTTCGATATATTTATTTTAAGGTCTTTAATTTTGTTTATTAATATTGACATTATTTGTAATCTAAAATCCGACATAAGTTCGGCGATTATACAAACCATAAGTTTAAGTTCGACGATTATACAAACCATAAGTTTAGATACCTGATGTTGACCAACAAAATAAAAGCTTAGATACGTGATTTTTCATACCTTATATTTAGGAATATAATTACATAATCATTTTCTAGTTTTGATTTGAGTTATGATGATGGCAAGGAGGGATTTAATAGGATAGAAGTCTTTGCAAATCAGCCTTGTTTTGTTATAACAAAAAAATCAGCCTAATTTTTCGTTGCAAATCAAATAAAAACAAATGATAATAAGAATCTTTCGGACCATCGAGAAAACTTTAGGAGAGGAATCTAGTTTAATGTGTTGATTTTTCTTGGGAAACTTTTCCATTTCATTAATCTGAATATGAGTCCTGTTACGCGAATTGCTCAAAATCTACACGAGCATAAATAGATTACTGACCGTAGGAAACAAAATTCTATAACTTCAAGGCTATTATTCATTTCAATTCCACTATTCACTCATATACTATAGGGGTTGATTGGCAATGGTTTTAGAATTTTTCCACAGTCAAAAAAATTTTCAAAGACTATAAGTTCAATCAATCATGATTTAGCTTTCATTTTTTTACTCAATGCCAAAATATATGTTTTCTTTCATTTTAGGCGGTAGAAATCCATTTTTTTCAAAACAAATATATTTCTGCTGTGGATCAATTTCTCTTTTTTCTTTTTTTTTGGTATAAATATTTAGCGTATTTATTTTTTATTTGACAACTATTTTGTTAATTTCAACCACAATAACTATTTTATTTGTATACATTTATTTTAATAATATATAAATATATTTCTTGAATACAAAAAATATTTGTATTTTTATCATTTGTTAAAAAAATTATATATATATATAATACTGTAATTTATATTTTTTNAATTATATATATATATAATACTGTAATTTATATTTTTTTCTTCTAAATATAACATATATATACACATATTATGATATATAAAA